>PVKP010030545.1:0-27819 GCA_004027715.1 Plecturocebus donacophilus
CCTACCTGATGGACACCCGCAAGGTCCTCCAAGGGTGAACAGTCCTCACCGAGCACCTTGCACTGTTTCCGGGCCTCTGGGCTGGAGGGGCTCCAACATCTGGAAGGCCCACCCACATCCTCTGCAGATGTTGCGCCAATCTTCACTCGCCATGGGCAAGACAGACGTCACTCCCTGTCCCTCTTGGGCCAGCCCAAGTCCCGGCTTCCCCACATGTTCTTCTTCTGCCCACTCTGCAGGGCAGGAAGGAGGTGGCCTCTTTCCGCCGAGGTCCTTGGATCTGGTGAGGAGGTCTCCTCTCCAGTGGCCCCCGTGACCTCCCACGTGCCCAAGGCTCAGGGGCTGTGGCTGTAGCCCCTCGTGGTTCAGGAGCCTCATACCCAGGAGAGGGCATGACTTCCTGAGAGGAGGGAGAGGGCCTTCCTCCTGGGAGAGCCTGGGGCCAGGGCAGGTGCAGGCTGGGCCTAACATCGTGGATGGTTCTGTGCTTTGTCTAAAGTTTTGATGGATGATTTTAAATGTAAGACCTTCATGGTAGAAATTTATACACTGCTTTTAGCTTCTCAATTTGATTTATCATTCATTTTGTCATTTTCTTATCTCAGTAAGGCAGCTATTATTTGTCACAAGAAACTGAGACAAACAGAAAGCAGTGAACTCTGTAAGCTCACACCAGAAAACGAAATGCAGAACGTGGCCGGAACCAAGGCCTGGAGCGTGGGGTCCTGGGCTCGCTCTCCCGAAGCCCCCCTCAGGAGACCCCTTCCCCGACGGCTGGATGTGCACCTGGATCACGCACACATCGCCCTGTTGACTTTTCCCCGTGATGTGGGCTGCTCTTCAGCACGTTTCTGAGCTCTGCATTCCTGTCTGTCTCTCCTTGCAGCTACCTGCCTATTCATCATCACCACAGCCACCGCAGACGATGCTCCGTGTGCATTCTGAACCAGGCACTCTCCTAACTCATTCAACCTCTTCGCAAGTTGTCCCATTTTACAGGTGAGGAAACTGAGAGACAAGTAAGTGAAGGAAACAAGTCCAAGGTCACAGCGAGGGCCAGGGCTAGGGTCTGAGCTCAGACCACCGGGCAGGGGTCTGCTTTGAAGCACAGTGAGCCTGTGACTTTATCAGGTTATGTTCTTTCCTGGTGGCTTCCCTGAAAGCTGCTTTAGGACATGCCTGAGGAGTCTGAGTCTGAGCCACCCCTCCCCTGGGCCAGGCACTCAGGCTTGGTAGCAGGGGCCACAGAGAGGCTCAGTAAGGCCATCAGGAGCAGATGAGGGCCTGGTCACAGCCGTGTTCTCACCAGGAAGGGAGGCCTGACAGGTGGCTGGCAAGAGGGGAGACTTTCTTTCCGACACATTCTCCTGCCTTTGGAACTTGGCCCATAGATTGGCCATTGGAACTATCAGGGAATTCAAATGTTAAGAGTTGAACTTCACACACTTAAAATATTTGGTATGAGACCCGCTAACTGGCAGTGCAGAGGCGCCCAGGGGACCTGAGGCGTGGAAGTTTCAGAAACACCTGGAAGGGTAGCCAGGCCCCGCAGCAAGGGCTGAGTCCAGCCTCTCAGGCGGCCTCAGAAGCTGTCCGCAGGCCTCTCTTCCACAGCACCCAGCGGATTCTGAGCGAGAAGTTCCCAGGACTGCTCTGGGAGGAAATATTACTCTTTATTCCACTTTTCTTGATGTTAATGATAATTAACATCCACGTCACAGGGTTGCGGCGAGGCACAAATTAAAACAAACGTGATAGCGCTTTCAGAAGTGTGTGGGTGTCCTGCGACGGCTGTAACAGATGACGAAAAACTGGATGAGTCACAGAAGCAGAAATCCATTTTCCAGAAGCTCTGGAGGCCGGAAGTCTAAAGCGCCATGTCTGCAGGGCTGCACTCTCCAGGGCTCTGCAGGAGGAAGCGTCTTTGCCTCTTTCTGCTCCCCTGCGCTGCTGGGCTCCAGGCTCCTGGACCTATTGTTCCCCAGAAAAGGCCCCTGCCGAGCTGCCCTCGGGCTCCTGCGGGAAGGGCCGCGTCTCTGCAACAGAAAGGAGATTCCCAGAGCAGCCACTCTGCAGTCTGCAGGAAGCAGGAGTGCAGACAGCTGCACTTCCGTGATCAAAGAGTGTCACAGGGCAGTGGCCTCAGTCATGTTGTTTCGGTCATGTGTCCTGCACTGGGTACAGTGGGCTGATGGTGACCCCAAGGAGACATGTGCCCCTCTGTGGCCCCTGAGCCTGTGTGACCTTGTTTAGAAAAAGGCCTTTCCATGATTAAGTTGAGGATCTTGAGATGAGGATCCCCCTGGATTATCCAGGTGGGCCCTAAATTAAAGAACAAATGTTTTTATAGGAGAAAAGTGGAGATTTCACCCAGACAGAAGAGAAGGAGATGACGTGGCCCTTCAAAGGACTGCTGTGGAATCCCACTTGTCTCTCATTCTCAAGCCTTAGGATAGAAAGACACATTTTACTGACCCCATTTGAAGCTGCTCTGTAGCGAGCACACAGGAGAGACCCACACCCGATTTCGGCAGCGGCGGAGCTGCCTGCATTGCAATTGCATTTTAAATGCACCGCAGGTGCTGCGGACTCAAGGGGGCACTGGGGCCCAGTGGGTGGAACCGTCCGACCACCTGGTGCAGAATCACTCCGAAGTCACTGCTTCCTGAGTTACGTGGTGAGCTTAGCGTTTTCTAAAATGCGAGACTGTCTCAGGACAGTAATGGATGCCTGCAAAGAGAGGTCAGTGTCTTTCAGGTTTATCTGTGTTCGAGTCCCCAGTCCCCTACCTCGCGGCCTATCTGTCCTTCAGCCTCGGCCCTGGCATGGCCCTCATTCTTCCGAGGCTCCGGTTCTCACACGAACCTTCAAGGCGAAAGCTGACCCAGTGAAGTTTGAAGAGGTGCCCTTTGCTTTTTTCTCATCAGGAAAATCACCACCGCTGCAGTCATTTGCTCCGAGCAGTGGTCTAGCAGCTGTCTACATTGACAAGGTCACTCTGTGCCCCACCTAAGCCCAACTTTTTAGGGACCGTAGGCTCAGATTTCCAATAAGTGCACATTCCTCAGTAACCCAAAGCAGCCCGCAGGACTCGGGGCACTTGGAGATGGATGCCCGTCCCTTCTCACTCTGGGAACTTCAAAGGGCGGGTGAGGGCCCGGGCCACACGGCCCCCGTCCGGATGCTTCCTGTGCACGCCGCACTGGGCCTTGCAAAGCTCAGGTTCTCCTGCGCCCGCTGTCTGGCCGGGCAAAATTCAATCCTGCCCTCCGTTCACCTCTCCCTTGCACTTGTTAAAAGCAATTAGTGTTTGCATCCATATCTGAACTTTGATTTGTTTCCAGGATGGAGATGTTGATATTTCTTCTGATGGCGGCATAAATCACACATTATTAAGTTACCTCCCATTACACTGTTTTAAGTGTTGGAAACTCCTGGCTTTAAAAGAAAGGAACTCGTGTTAACACAGGCAAACGGTAGAGCAGTCCAGGAGCTGCAGCCGAGCATAGCCAGACGAAGCCTCACATGCAGAGAGTCTCCTCCCTCCTCCTGCCTTCCTGGCCCTGAAGTTCTGTTTCCGTCGTACAGTGGAAGGCTATGACAGATCCATTTCCAGTTCACAGGTACGATTCATCGACGTGGTTTCACCCAGTCTCACTGTATCGCGTAGTGGGGGCATCCGTGGGGAGCATCTTTCTCATTTCACAGAGGAGTAAACTGGAAAACTCAGCCTGGGGAGGGTGGTGACTTGCCACATGTCACCTAACCAGGAGCCGGTAGACAGCGGCTTCCTCCTTGGTCTCTGCCCTGGAGCCGGGGAAGGTGGCACCGCAGCCTGTGCTCATAGTGGATCTCGTGGATGACACTTTCCTCAGCTAGGAACACCTAGCAGAGCTCCTGACAGCACCCGTGGGGAACCCAGCCCTCCCCACGCCTGATCCTGGGGTCCACTCCCTTGAACACACCCTGCAGGGGAGGCCAGGAGCCGCTGAGAGGAAAAGAGCTCATTGCAGGCCCAGCTGCGGGGGGTGTGAGGAGAGCGATCGGCTGGGGCCCAGTCGGAGCTGATTGGGAACGAGAATCTGTCCAGGCCCCTGGCATCAGGCCTCCTGCTGCGGTCCACAGGCCTTGAGCGCCGACCACCCTCTCCTTGGCACACAGGCCCTGAGGTAGAAGAAGCGTGAATGGAGCTGAGGCGAGCAAACCTGGGTGCTCTTCTTAGAAGCGTGGCCACCTGTTCCGGAAGCCAGGCCCACCCAGGAGCTCATCCTTTTACTTTTGCATGAGCCAAATGCGGAGAGTTTGTCCTGCCCGAGCAGCTTAGCATAGCAATCACTCAGTCGCTTCACAAAGGTGCACGGGGTGATTTACCAAGAGCAGCAATGTATCTGTGCAGTATGATTAAGTTCACATTTATCTTGAATGTAAAGTACCTTTTTCTAGTAGTAATTTGAGATTTACTGTGTTTCTTCTCCAAAGAGTTTGCTGGGTTTTTTTCACAATCAGATGTATGAACTAGTGAGAGATTTAAAAGGAGGAAGAAAATGAGGTCCAATGTCTCTGTCAGATCAAGAAAACAGTGTTCATTCTTTTTGGAAATAGTTTGTCCAGTTAGCCTTTGATGCCATTGATAAATGCTATGTTTATATAAATGGTTACACAGATACTGGTAAATAGTGTGGAGATAGTTTTGTTTTAGTCTTGGCATGCGAGGCCAACATTTTGCTGCTCTTTAGAGAATGCTTTCTGAGGACCCCAGCAGAAACTAAGAGACCAGAGAGGAGGCTTCTGGGAGCAGGGACAGAAAACACGGCCAGGTCTTGGGACAGTAGCAGAAAAAACAGGCAGGCAGGGGCCCGGCATACTCTTTGGCATGCACAGATTTGGCTCACACATAAACTATGTGTCGACAATTCCCACAACTTTTTCCTAGAGAGAGGAGCATATTCAGCTAGACACTGGTACTTTACCCTGTACATACAAACACAAGGTGTATCTAAAATTACCTTTGCATTAATGCTAGGCATTTTTTTCAAATGTGGAGGGAGGTGTAGACTCTAAGAGTTACCATCTGCCTAAAGAAAGGAATATAAGCTTCATTTAAAGAAGTCTGCCCGTATGCATAATTAGAATTCTGACATGACTTGGAGTGTTATTATTAAAAACAACAATTATCTGCTGCCCTTCTCCATAGTTTTGATATGGTCTGTGTTGCCCAAGGAAGAAAAAAGTGATAGGTGAAGTCATTCCCAGTAATCTAATACCTCTAAATGGTTCATACTCAAGTGACTGGGTCTCCTTTCAGGGATTTACCTTAATGATATCATTCCCAAGGAGTCTGGTTTAGATCAAACTAGGTTAAAGATCATGACTGTCAAAAAGTGATGTCATTAGATCTCATTACTAATAAAGTCAGGGTCATCATGAGTACAGAAGCAGCTTGGAATTCAGGCTTTATTTACCTTAAAACCTGCACCCGAACTTAAAACCCTGAGTGAAATACAGCTGAGGTGAAGTGGTTGAAACATAATAGCCTAGAGACTGCTAGCACTGACTCGTGCAGCTCAGTTTCCAGGGATTTGTCGTTTTCTACATGTTTCACATCATCAGCTTACATGATTCGGCAGTGGCCTTGTTTATCTCTTGCTAATGTATTCAGTCATAACTTACATTTTGTAACACAAGATATTTTATTAGAAATAAGAGAAATTAATTTCTAAAATTTACAAGACACAATGGATCAGAGCAATTTCCATATTTAGAATACCAAGAGTGAAAAGGGAGAGCTAGTTTTTAAAAACTAGCTTTCCACTCATGTTTTCTAGACTGTCTGAAGGCTCCCCAGACCTCCAGACCCGTAAGAACTTTAGCGAAATAAAACTGCTTCGGGAAAACAGCACTAAGAGATTGGGTAACTTATAAACAATAGAAATTTATCAGTATTCCTGCTTCCAAGATGGGGGCTTGCTTCTGCATTCCCAGGAGGGAGGAGCGCTGGGTCCTTATAGCGTGGCAGTGATGGAAGTGAAGTGGCTTCATTCATCTGGGGTAACACCTGAGGTTCCTTGCATCATGCCAAGGAGGTTTAAGAGTCAAAAGAGAAAAGCTCCTTTTTGCAGAGAGAGGGGTTTCTGAGCAAATTTCCCCAGTTCACAGTGAAATGTGGTTGGTTTTATAGGTGAGCTTGAGGAGCAGGTGTCTGATTTACATAGGGTGCAAAGGATTCGTTGGACCAGGTGTGCCATTTACATAGTGTGCAAAGAAGCTGGCCACCCCATCCTAGTCTTTCATTATGTTGGTGGGTTCTCTGCCTGGCCGGCGCCATCCTCCCTGCTTCTTTTCTGCACACACGACAACTAAGACAAGGGAAGAGGGCACCTCCATGTTGAACTTACCTGGCTTTCAGGCATCCTTTTCTACTAGTGCAGGTGCAGCATTAACAACACAAGCTTCCAGCTTTCTTATCTATGTTTGCAGCTTGATTTTTCAGGCTGCTTTTTGTTAGAAAAGACATGATCTGGGGACTGCTTTTATTGAAGGGAAATTTCACTGAGAACTCTCTTACCCTCACTATCTGCCTAAATAATTTATTTTTAGCTCCTGTATCAGAAGGGTGGAAGAGGACCGAGCGGTGTGTGAAGCCCCTTTACAAAGGCCCTGACGCCCTTCTCTGCACTTTGATCTCATGGCTTAATCATCTTCTAAAGGTCCTACCTCTTAATAACTATCATATTGGTGATTGAGTTTCAATACAGGAATTTTGGAGGGAGCATACACATTTGAATCACAGCAAGAGTACTTTCTTCTTCTTTATTTTATTTTAGTTTTATTTTATTTTATTTTATTTTGAGATGGAATCTTGCTCTGCCACCAGGCTGGAGTGCAGTGGTGGGATCTCGGCTCACTGTAACCTTTGCCTCCCAGGCTTAAGCTGTTCTTCTGCCTCAGCCTCCCAAGTAGCTGGAACTACAGGCACCCACCACCATGCCTGTCTAATTTTTTATATTTTAGTAGAGATGGGGTTTCATTTTTGTTGGCAAGGATAGTCTTGATCTGCTGACCTCATGATCAGCCTGCCTTGGCCTCCCAAAGTGCTGGGATTATAGGCGTGAGCCACTGTGCCTGGCCTATTTTATTTTATCTATGTTTTTGAGACAGGCTCTTGCTCTGCTGCCCAGGCTGGAGTACAGTGGTGCTATCTTGGCTCACTGCAACCTCCGCCTCCCAAGTTCAAGTGATTCTCCAACATCAGCCTCCCAAATAGCTGGGATTACAGGCATGTGCCACCATACCTGGCTACTTTTTCTGTTTCTAGTAGAGATGGGGTTTGGCCATGTTGGCCAGGCTAGTCTTGAACTCCTGACCACATGTGATCCACCCACCTCGGCCTCTCAAAGTGCTGGGATTACAGGCATGAGTCATGGGATCCAGCCAGTGCTTCCGTCCTTAAGACCGTTTGGATATTCTCAATGTATATTCCATATTAGACACTGAGAACTCTACAATAAAAACTGTCTGTTTAACTGCCTTTCACCCAAATATCCTCAAATTTGGCTGAAAAACTCATTCAGTATGTCATCTATTTTATCCTTATGATCCAGTGTTGAGTAGAATGCTCTTAGGACATGATGCAAGGGTTCACAAACTGTGGCCTGTGGACCAAAAATGGCCAATTATCTGTTTTAGTACAAACTACAGTTTAAGAATGTTAAATGTATTCTAAAATGGTTATATAAGTACCCTATGTAATAGCCCCAATTTTGCCTCTTGGCCTACAATATTTACTATCTTAAATATTTTACTACCTGACTGTTTAAGAAAAATGATTCCTGGCCCCTAGAGCAGACTACAAGGGGGAAGCCAGATCATCTGTTTCTTGTAGAAGGCCCACTCCCCTGGGGTGGGTGGAGAAAGGTCATCTGTGCCTTGTAGAAGGGGTTGCTCCCCTGGACTGGGTGGAAAAAGATCATCTATACCTTGTAAAAGCGGCAACTCCTCTGGGATGAGTAGAGAAAGGTCATCTGTGCCTTGTAGAAGGTCCACTGCCTGGTATGGGTGGAGAAAGGTCATCTGTGCCTTGCAGAATGGGTCCACTCCCCTGGGATGGGTGCCGCTGCACTGACATTCTTGGCATCAGGCCACATTTCTCACCATGCACCTCCCTTCTGGTATCAACCAATGTCTTCACCCTACCAGGTTGCTCCCCCTTTCATAAAAGCTTTCTTTACCTGTCCACATAATTGGCCAATAAAAGATTGTGATGGCACCCCAAAACCAAAACTTTCCAAATGTCTGAAATAGTAAGGCATCAATCAACTAACTTGATGTATTAATTGTAGAACACTCTACCCAATAAGAGTAGAGTCACAGGGAATGTGCATCTGCGGAGATCACGCATTGCATGGAACTAATAGAAAGCATGCTTTCTGAGAAGAGTGGTGGTCATGTAAAAAGCAATCATTGCAAGACTTCCAGAAAATCTTAAATACTTGGAGATTAAATATTTAAAAAGCTAAATAACTAATGAATTAAGGAAGAAACCATAACAGAAAAGAGAAAAGGTTTTAATTGATTAATGACACCATAACACATCAAAATTTTTGAAATGTATCTAAATCAGTCACCAGAGGTTTATTTATAGCTTTAGATGCCTATATTAGACAAGATGGAAAGTATAATGTAAATTTCTTCTCCTTCTATGTAAAGAGGTAGGAAAAAATTAAATTCTAAATATCAAAAAGAGAGACAATATTACAAACAAGAGTGAAAGTCAACAAAATTTTAAAAAAATGACCAGCAAAACAATGAGAAAGTTTAACAAAGCCAGAAGTTATTTTTTTAAATAATACAAGTCAAATTGGGAACCCTCCAGTAAGATTGGTGAAGGACAAAGAGAACACAGCATTCATGCTGGAGCTCTCTGTACAAATGACGAAAAGCAGACATCATTAGAGACCCTACAGATGCGAATAATAAGAGTGGATAAAGAGCAGTAACTTAGTGGATATATAACAGCAACTGAGTTGCTTATTAATGCAAACAAATTAAGCAACTTAGAGAAAATCGATAAATTAAAAGACACTAGAAAGAAATTGCAAATCTAAGTACCCACATGTCCATTAAATATGCTAAATTATTAATGACAAATCTTACCGCAGAGAAAACTTCAAACTCAGAAAGTTTTACTGCAGCGGTATGCAATCTTTTGGCTTCCCTGGGTCACACTGGAAGAACAATGATTTTGGGCCACACATAAAATATACTAACACTAGCAACAGCTGATGAGTTTTTTAAAAAACCACAAAAAAATTCATAAGGTTTTAAGAAAGTTTACAAATTTGTGTTAGACCACATGCAAAGCCGTACTGGGCTGCACACACCCTGCTGGCCCTGGGTTGAACAAGCTTGTTTTACTGTTGTATTTCTATCAAACATTTAAGGGAGAAATAATTTCAAGCATAGGGAACTCTTTTAGAACACAAAGGAAGAAAAAGCACTTCCAACTTATTTTGTGAGGCCGTTAGATAAAACCCTGGTTATAAAACCAAAAACTTAAACTCCAGTGTCTCTCATGATCATAGACACAAAATCCCCTAAAAATGCTAGATACTGAATCCAGTAATATATGTACAGAACAATAGGTCCCATGATCAAGTTGGGTTTACTTTAAAGATGAAAGTTCTGTTTAATGCACAAAATTAATCAATATAATCTATCATATTAATAGATTGAGGACACAAACAAGTCATATAATCATATTAACAAAATTAATCAATAGAATCTACCGTGTTAATAGATTGAGAGTGAAAACAAGTCATATAATCATATTAATAAACATAGAAAAATAGCACTTGCCAGAATACAAAAGCATTTGTGATAACACTGTGCACCTGAGGAATTAAAAGAGCTTTAATTCCTGATCAAGGCATTAACTATGTGATCTACAGCAAACACCACGCATAATGGTGAGATATTAAGTGCTTTCTACCTGTGTTTGAAAACAACACGTTGTGGTCCATACTCGTTGCTCTTATTTAAATGAATACGGAAACTCTAGACAGGCCGGAATAGCAAAACAATAAAAGACATTCAGATTGGAAAGAGGTAAAACTGGATTTAGTCACAGATCCCATAACTGTGTAGGTGAAAAATGCTAATGAATATCTAAGAAGATTATTAGAACTAATAGGTGGATCTGACAATGTTGCAGAATTCAATATTAAGAAATTAAATTCCTATATACTTGAAATGAATAATTAGAAATAAAATAGAAAAAATCAATACAATTCACAATAGTATCAAAAATGTCAACTCTGTAGTAATAACAAGATATGTAGGACTCTATACTGGAAACTATAAAAGGCTGATGAGAACAATTAAAGGAAACTTAAATTAAGGAGGGATTTACTATGTTCATGTGTTGAAAGACTGTTAGTATGATGTCAGTTTTCCCAAAACTGATTTATATCAATGCAATTCCAATAAATATTTTTACAGATATTTTTTCCTAAAAATTGACAAGATTCTTCAAAATTTATTTTGAAAGACAAAGGACAAAAAAGTAATTAACATATGGCTACCCAGATTCAAATAGAAACATAAAATTAAAGAACATCATATATATACATTCCAGAAAATACAAAGGTACAGTAATTACCACAGTGTGGGGTTAAGAGAAGTGATTTAGAAATATAATAATATAGCAATGTTGGAAATCCAGAAATAGACCCACACTTATTAAATCAAATAATTTTCAACAAAGGTGCCAAAGAAACTCAATGGAAAAAAAGAAACATGCTTCAACAAATGTTTTTGTAACAATTGAATCTGTAAAATAAAAAAAAAGAAATTATATTTTGATCTTACACTATGCACAAAATAAAGTGAAAACATTCAATCTTCCAGTAGAACTCAGAAGAACAGAATAATCTCTTCTCAAATTTAGGGCAGGTGAAGATTTCCCAGATAAGTTTAAAAAAATGTTGGATCATAAAATAGTGATAAATTAAAGCTTATCATAATTAAAATCTTCTGCTCATCAAAAAAAAAACATTTTGGCTATAAAGTCACAAAGTGGTGGATGCATTAGCAATACTGCACTTGAAAAATATTTGTATAAAGAACTCCTGCAGCTTGATTAAAATAAATAAACAAACATATACTCAGGTTTGAACAGGAGCACACAAAAGAAGATATAAAATAGCCAATGAAAATGTGATGAATATCTTTAGGTCTCGGAAAAATGCAAATTGAAACCATTATAAAATATGATTGTATATCCACTAGAAAGACTGATATTTTTATAGTTTCACAACAATAAACGTTGAAGAGGCTATAGAAAAATTAGAACTTTTATTTATTTGTTTCTAGTCTAAAATGTTAAAACAACTTTTGAAAACTTTCAGCAGTTAAAAAAATTAAAATACATCTATCACATAATTCAACAACTAAATTTCTAAGTATTTATTCCAGAGAAATAAAATTATTCCTACAGAAAGTATTATAGAAGAATGTTCATGGATGCTTTATTCGGTCTAAACCATAAACACATCCACTCTAGCACAGAAACATCCGCTGTGGGTCCTATGCAAGGGGGTGCCTTTCAGCATCAAAAGGAACACGGTATTGATGTATGCAACAGCACAGATGAATATCAACACTTGCATGCTAAATTAAAGAAACTGAACACAAAAAACTACATGATTTAACGTTAATAAAATTCTCTAAAATAAGCAAAATTAACTTATGGTGGTAGGTGTCAGATATGTGAATGTTTGTGAGATGAGCAGGATTGACTAGAAATTGGCATGAAGAAACTTTCTGGTTGATGAATATGTTCTGCATTTAGAAACACATTTATGAAAACTGATCAAATGGTGCACTTAAACTTGAACACAACATTTTACTGTATGCAAATTATACCACAAATCACACACACACACACATACACACACAATAGTGATGAGTTTGAGTTTGATCAGCGGCCTGTGATAGAGTTATAGGTCCAAAAGTTCCAGACCCAGCACTGCCCTGGTGTAGTGTAATGGTTTTGAATCAGATACTACCTTACATGGAGTAATGGTTTGGGATCTGACATTATTCTGGTGTTATGTTGTGTTGTTGTCTTGTGTTATGTTATATATGTCAGCCACTCATTGGTGTCTGCAGTCAAGGCCATGTTTAAACAGTTTAAAACTCCTTTACTATTTCGTAAATGCAACCAGATCAAGCACTACCCAGTGTACACTGACAGTTCCAGGCCAGGTGCTGTCTGTTCACAGTGATGGTTCCAGACCAGACACTGACTGGTGTACAGTGATTGTTTCAGATCAGGCACTGACTGGTGTACAGTGATGGTTCCAGACCAGGCAGTGACTGTTTTATAGTGATGGTTCCAGACTAGGCACTGACTGGTGGGCAGTGATGGTTTCAAATCAGGCACTGCCTGGTGTACAGTGATGGTTCCAGATCAGGTACTGCCTGGTGTACAGTGATGGTTTCTAGAACAGGCGCTTGCCATGTGTGCAGTGATGGTTCCTGATCATGCACTGCTTGGTATACATGGATGATTTCAGATCAGGCACTAGCCTGAGGCACAGTGATAGCTCTGGAGCAGGCAGCTGTGTGATTTTGGAGTCTGGGGATTGGAGCAGGAAAGCATACAATGGCAGTGGGAAACAGGCCTGAGATTTTCCCCTCAGTGGACAAGATCTGTTGTTCTGATGAGCCTCTTGCCCATGCCATGTTTCTCCATGGCTACTGCTGAGTTCACATGCTGCTGTGAAATGTGAATAGTCACATCTATTCTCTTGTGACTTCATTAAGCCACACGTTATAGTATGAAGTTATTTTAAATAATTTAAAACTCCTTTAATATCTCAATAATTCAATCTTTGGTTGTTAACTATAGAGAAAAGATGTAACTCAACTTTATATAATTACATGATGGCATATCCTATAGTATTTGGAGCTAAACGCTTAATGTGTTAAACACTCTCATGCCAGAGGTAATAAAAAATGTTCTCTAAATGAAACCTCCCTTTCCATGCACTGTGCATCACCTATCACCCTGCAGTCCCCAAGGAGAATAGCCTTCTTTGAAAAACTATTTAATTCAAATAAAGAAAAGATATGATGTTGCTAGTGAGAGCAAATAAAGATGGAATAAGGTATATTACCCAGGAAATGTTTGCATAACACACTGAAATTAATATACCATGTGCAGTAGTTGACACAGTTCATTCTAAAACAGATAAATCATTCACAGGAAAAATAAACACCAACTAAAAAGAAATAGATCACCAGTTGAGCCATATATATCAAGAATGAAATCAGATGTGCTCATTACCTGTTGACACAACATGAATTTTCTGCTGAATCAGACACGTAATCTACTAAATCAAAGTGAACACCTACTGAGCCAGGCATATCACCTGGTTAGACACATCACTGTGCAATCGCATGCATCCAGGCAGCCTTTATGTATTTCTAACAAATTAGCAGTGCACAGTATTTTAGAGCTTAGATTTACTAAACCATAAGCACTAAGAAGTTAATGTGCTAGTTGGTAAGATGTATGTATCCATTTTGCTTTATTTTTTCAAACTCAATTTACATGATCTTGCTGCAAATGCATTTATTGGTCTGGATAAACTCGAAGGTAGCGCCCCAATCCCTACCTCCCAGTGGGAACCCAATTCTCTTGAGTTTGAGAGGACTCATGATGTGCTTCTAGCCAATGGCATCTAGCAGTGGCAATGGACTATCAGTCCTGACCTTTGATGACTTTGCAATAGGTCAGACTCATCTTGCTGGTAGACTCATCCTGGAATCCCTTCCTGTATCTGGCTTTGAAAATGCAAGGTGCCATGAATCCTGGTTCTAAAACTACCCAGGATTTAGTCTATAGAGGTATGACTGAGCGATGATATGCAGAGGTAAATGCCACTAAAAGAATATTTTTATTATTTATATATCTGAAGAAAGGGCACACCCCACCCTGCCATGCCATGCCACACCATGCCATGCCATGCCAGGCAGGGTCACAGGAAGGAGAGGCACAAGTTTTGTCGGGAGGCAGAAGTAGGAGCAAGGGAATGCCACGGCCAGACCCGGTACTGGGACTCCATGGGACAGGCAAGGCAAGCAAAGCAAAGAGAGCAGTTTAGAGCTGGCTCCTTTGCAGAATTTTGGAGGCCTTGGGGCATAGGGGCTGTCCTGAGTTGACTGGTACCTGGCCTTGGGTTAATGCAGGGCAGAAATAATATTGGGTTGGCATTCAGGTGTTTTATAAACAGATGGCTGGATCTATAGACTCGGGATGGAACGATTTGCATATGAAAGGCTTGCTGTGGGCAGGTTATGATTGGTTATCGTTGTGTTTGGAACTAGCCAGCCATGGGAAGATCAGCCTTGCCCTGGGTCTGTAAGGCCCTCATATGCTGTGGTATCAAGAACACAGAAAATAAAAACCACTTAGTTAATGTAAATCGGCCCTGTGTTGAATGGATGCCAAACAGACAAGTGCAGAATTTCAGAAAACAGAGTTACACACTCCAAAAACCTTATAGCTGCAAGAAATGAGAAAACAGGTTACACACTCTGAAAACCTTATAGCTACAAGAAGTGAGAAAACAGAGTTACACACTCCGAAAACCTTATAGCTGCAAGAAATGAGAAAACAGAGTTACATCCTCCGAAAACCTTATAGCTACAAGAAGTGAGAAAACAGAGTTACACACTCCGAAAACCTTACAGCTACAAGAAGTGATAAAACAGAGTTACATCCTCTGAAAATCTTATAGCTACAAGAAGTGAGAAAACAGAGTTACACACTCCGAAAACCTTATAGCTACAAGAAATGAGAAAACAGAGTTACACACTCCAAAAACTTTATAGCTACAAGAAGTGAGAAAACAGAGTTACACACTCCGAAAACCTTATAGTTGCAAGAAATGAGTTCTGCCCACAGCTGAGAATGCCTGGAAGCAGATCCTTCCCGGTCGAGCCTCTGATGAGAACACAGTCGTGGATGACACCTTGGCTACACCAAGGACCCGGCTGAGCCAGCTCCTGACTCCCCATCCCCAGAAACTCAGTGATAATAAACATGTTCTTTAAAGTTGTTACAATAGTGGTAGTTTGTTGAATAGCAACAGAAAAGTCCTACAATTGTCGAGGTAACAAGGCACAGAAACTGTCATGAAATTATTAATTTAAGAGCATGAGAAAATGTTAACTTTACTGCCACTGCTGCTATGCTGTGATCTGATTCAGAAATCTAGAGAGAGTATTGTCAGGATCTCCAGCACTGGTGATTAAAGATTAATAAGGTGAAAACCAAGGCTTTGTCTGGGGCCACGCCACACGGGCTGGACCTTGCTCCAAGGCACGGCTGGCATCAGGGACCAGGGAAGGGAGTGGGTCCCAATCAGAGCTTGCAGTGAGGAGGAGCCTGGCAGGAGGCTGTGGGCTGGCACTCAGCAGGTGGGCTGCTGCCAGGAAGGGGTGCCGCCCTGGGCCAGCCTCACTGGACTTTAGAGATAGACTCATGTCTACTGGACAGGATCTGAGCCAGAGATGCAGACACGGAGACTGAAAGCTGAGACTGGCCGGCTGAAAACCTAGACTTGCTCAAGGAAGCAACCCAGTCACCAGAACCAGGGTGTGATGGTGAAGTAGGACCCAGGCTTCATGAGCGACTTTCTTCTCTCTGCCTCAGTTTCCCTCTCTGCGAAGTGGGGATGATCACCTTAGCCTCTCAGCATCAGATGAAGTCCACAGGTGACCGCCCACAAGGACCCAAGAGAATCTGTGAATCAAGCGACGCTACTGGGCTCAGTGCAGGGAGGGAGGAAGCTGCCTGGACAGACAGACTGAGGGGCAGGGGAGGGCAGGCAGGAGATGTTCAGGGGTCAGAACGCCGAGCTGGGCACCTGAGAGGCAGGTCTTGTGTTGAAGGAAACTAGCTGAACATGTGCACCATGGAGACGCGATAGCTTTGTGTGGTCGGTATGGCAAAGAGAGGGCCTTGGAGAGTGAGGGGCTAGTCTCCATAAGTAAGCTACTTCAGCCGGCCAGCCCTCTTGCCTTCCAGGAGAAGGAACGAACGGTGCAGTGATTTACTTCTGGTCTCAGGATTCTCAGCACAGAAAGAGGAAATGGCTTAGCTCAGGGAGGGAAGAGCAACTTGGTCTTTGTCATCAAAGGATGATATTAAATAACGTGAATAAAGCTATTAGTTTAACTTCCACAGTGGCTGCTGAGGAACGTACAGTCCACTTCACAGCAGCAAGGCTGACTCAGGGAAGCTCACTTTTGCTTGAAGTGTGGTGGATTTTTAATTCTACTGAACTGGCAGAGGGCTTAAGCCTGAGCCTGGGAAGTGTGGGGAGGACTTAGAACTTCAGGGACTGCGTGGGCACAAGACAGGCAGCTGAGTACCATTAAGAACACGTTCCATGGCCAGGCGTGGTGGCTCATGCCTGTAATCCTAGCCCTTTGGGAGGCTGAGGTGGGTGAATCACGAGGTCAAGAGTTTAAGACCAGCCTGACCAATATGGTGAAACCCCGTCTCTACTAAAAATACAAAATCAGCCTGACGTGGTGGAGCGCACCTGTAGTCCCAGCTACTGAGGAGGCTGAGGCAGGAGAATCACTAGAACCCAGGAGGCGGAGGTCGCAGTGAGCCGAGATCATACCATTGCACTCCAGTCTGGGCGGCAGAGCGAGACTCTGTCTCGAAAAAAAAAAAAGAAGATGTCCATAGATGAGGAATGTGTAGGATGTGCTCAGATCTGTTCTGGCTTCTCTTCAGTAAAAGAAATATATTTCTCAGCCTCATCAGAATTGTCATTGCCTTTAACCCCTGGAAATACAGATGAATGTTGTGTAGTCATAATTTCTCATGAACACTCAAGCCATTTTGCTGATGGGAAGCCAAGGTGCTCCCCGAGAAAATCGGGTCCTGACCTCCCTGGAGCCTGGGTCCATCCCCGGCAGGTGTCGGTATGTGGGCACTCAGCGATGGCTCCTCTTACCTTGGAAATGATGGTCGTGATAAACATGCAAGCCACGCCCGCAGGGCGGCAGGCTTCCCTCTCCAAAAAGCAATGGCGTTTAAATGGGAGATACCAGCTTTTCTCTAAGATCCTGTTCGATAAATGTTTGAACATGCTCAGGACATCTCATCATCAAAGAATCATTTTAGTAACACATATAATTAATTCATTCAATTTTTTCTAGAAGTAGACAAGACATAGTCCAATAGACCAAGTTATTCCAGCTGTATTTTTAGGACACCAATATAGATTTGATGTGTTGTATGTGTGCATAGCAGCCTTCATCCTAAAAGTAAAAATCCAGGGAATTTAAGCAAGTGACAATGCATGCCTATTTCAGGACTAATTATATAATAGTAGTTGAGATTTGTAGAGTCAGGCACTGTGATAAACGTCTCTATACCATCTGCATGAGTTCCCTATAGTTCCCATAACAAATGACCACACATTTAGAGTCTTCACACAGCATGAGTTTCTTCTCTGCTCGGATCTGCCGGTCAGAGTGCCACATGACCTCACTGTTTTCTCTGTTCTGGGTTCCTCAAGGCCAAATTCAAGGTGTCGGCCAGCATCTGGCGGATCTGGAGAGAACATATTTTCTGCCCAGAAATGTTGCTGGCAGCTTTTGGTTCTCTGAGCCCGTGAGCTAAAGTGCCAGTTTCCCTGTGGCTGTCGACTGGGAGCCTGCACATACTCAAGGCCACTGCACCCCCGTCACACGATCCCCTCCATCTGCAGACCTAACAGTGCCTCGAACCCCACTCGCTCCTGGAATCTCTCTTCCTTTCCCTCTGCTGTATCTCTGTGATTCCAGCCAGAGAAAGTTCTCTGCTTTAAAGGGCTTGTTGTGGGTCGCATTTTGTCCCCAGATATTGACGTGTATCCCCCAGGACCTATGAATATGGCTTTATTTGGAAATAAGGTCTTACTAAATGATCAAAATAAAATGGGCCATTGGGGTGGGCCCTAATCCAGTATGACTGGTGAGATCAGGTGGTCCTTCTGCACTTCAAGGCCCACTAAAGATGGCCAGCAGCCAGCAGAGCCCAGGGGTGGCCTGGAGCAGATTCCTGCCATGACCCCGACCCTGATGGCACCTTGACCTCCACATGCAGCCTCCGGGACTGTGAGACAACACATCTCTGGTGTTTCAGCCTGTGACCCTTTGGTATGGCAGCCCAGGCCTAGCCTGGCCCCCCTGAGCCCCTCAGGGTGCTCCTCTCACGTTAAGGCTCAGAACCTTAATAACAATGCAAAGCCCTTGTTCATGTAGCACGACATATTCACAGGCTGTGGGGATTGGCATGACCATTCTTCGGGGGCTACTTTTTACTCTAATGTATTATGTATTAATTAACTTGATCCTCTGAGGTGGGTCTATCTTGTGTACCATTTTCCAGGTAGGAGAACCAAGGGAAGAGAGGCTGCGATGACCACACAAGGTTGACATCCAAGGCAATGATGGGCAGGTGTGCTCTCAGCCACCAGGTCTTGCTGGGGGTGCAGGACTCACAGGCACATTCCCAAGGCCCCCCTCCCGCTCTAAGTTCAACATGGGTCTTCCTTTCTCCCCATGAATTTGGGAATGAGTTACTTACATAAACTCATCCTCAGGCTAAAGAAGGCTATGTTGAATCGCGAGCAAGCAGACTTAAAAAGAATGAGCAAAATCCCGAACGATTGCTCTTGCCCTTACTGACATGGTAAGGGTCACCTGTGCCCAGGGAGATGGCTCTGCTCCAGGAAGAAGAGCCAAAGCCTACGGAGGACCCGCCTGGTCCTGGCCCAACACCGTGGACCCAACCAACTGGTTCTTCCTGTGGCCTCCCACTATAGAACACAAGGCCAAAGACATGTGTCTCTGAGGGGTTTAAAATCTGTTTTTAAAGAAAACTATCCATTAAAAATAATCAACACAGAAAACACCCAGGGAAGCACATACTACACATGAGAGCAAAGCCATGAGAGCCTCCAAGTGCTAATTTTGGAAGTGCTTGGTCCAGAGAGATTCCAGGGAGTAGGTGGAATTCTATGCTAGATTTGTTCATGAAGAATGAAACACAGAGGCCCCAGCGGACACGTGAGCTTTGCTGCGCATGCACACACATTTTCTCTCTCAACCCATTCTGTTAATTACCTAGAACTTCTCTGAGTTAAACGAACATTAAAATGAACTAAGCTGAGTCTGTCGATCATTTTCCTCCCTGCACCCAGCTTTGGGGCCTACTCCTCTACCTTTATTCAGATACATATATTCAGAGTCTCCACAAAACAGCACCTCGCATTATCCTTGGAGTTAGGACAATCAGACCTTGTGATCACGTAGGATCTTGCTGCATCCTACCCTTATCAATGCGTTTCTCCTGCAACAGAGGACAGCTACTACCAATCATATTTCCATGATCAGGTGAAACTCGTTTTTTTAAAAATGCACTTATCATTTAAGGTAGTGTTTCTTTGCAATAATACCACCAAATAAGCAAACCAAGTTACAAGGTATGTGTTTTGTTCGCAGCACTCAGTCCACGTGGGGGCTCACAGTGGCACTGCATCCTGGCACTGACATGCAAATGAGAAGAGCAGGCCGTTCCCTCTCACCCCCCTGCTGAATGAGCTCACGTGTGCCCCTGAGGATCAACTTCAAGCTTTTGAAATAGTCACTCCATAAATGCCAAGCTCTGTGTTATGATGAGTTAATCCAATTTCTTGGAAATGCCCAGGTGCTTCACGATCCTGGCCAGCCTTTTTTCCGAGGTCGGCTACTTCAGCCATGAGTGCATTTATCCCCTAAATCATGCTGCGTGGGTGCAGCACAGCCAGGGGGCTGAGCTATCCCCCCCTCATTCTCAAAGGGTGACCAGCAGCCTGCGGGTCTCCAACCCCCTCCTGGTAAATCTCTCCATCTGCTGTGCTTTAGCCCCTTCATAGGTAGAGCGGGGAAGGCTTTAGAACAGAGTTCCTTAGACAGGGTTTGCTCTCAGCCGAGATGCTCCTTACCTCGTGTGTTAGAGAATGAGTTCTGCACCTGGACAGCAGGCGGATGGCCTGCCTGCCTCCTCCCTGTGGCCAAGCCCCCGGACGGTGGGGTACTTCTGGGGACATGCTCTAGAAGACAGTCTGGAATTCCAGAACCATTTGGAGACCATGGACTCAGGTTCTGGTAAGGAAGGTCCTGCCCACGTGGCAACAGGCAGGTGCACCTGGGTTTCTAGCTGCAGGAGAACGTGAGGAGGCTGGAGCCGACTCCCTTCTGCTGCTCAGACCAGTGCTCCTGGTCTCTGGGGAGGGACAGTACTAAGCGGAGGAAATGGCAAAGGGGACCCTCCTTTACTCGGAGCTACAAGCAAACTCCCAGAGCTACTCAAATTGTGCTCAACTGTTTCATGACATCACTAGAGAGAAACAAGAGCTTGGAGGAGTCTTCACGGAAATTCAGACATAGATGAGCCACATTCAGCTCTGGGTTCTACAGTTTTCCGAAGTAACACAGCCAAACGAATTTTTATTTTCCAAGATTAATGACTATTCAAGTAGCTAAGATGCGAATACTCAACAAGCCTGTCCAGACTGTGAGGCTCAGCCTCGTGCGCTGTTGTGCAATCACAGAAGCACAGGGCCTTCTCTCTCTGCGGGGGTGAGGAGGGAGCCACCTTGGGAGCACGCACTGAGGCCATCTCGGACACAGCCACTCCAGGCAGACCCTTGTCTCTGTCCCCGGTCTTTCGGAAGGACCACGGGGACGTGGCCTGAAAGTTGATTTCATAAAATATTGGTTCCCATCATGGGGCAATAGAAATGTGTGATGGTTCATTTTCTGACTTCAGTTGATTATTTGAGGCGTCCTTATTTATGTATTCATACAATTTGTCATCATTTCTTTTTCATGGTAAAAGTGAAATGATTCCACTCTGTCTCTGTCCTACTCATCGATAACGGAGACAGCAGGTTTCCGCGCAGGGAGAGTGGGACGCGTGCTGCGACTTGGCGTACGGGGCCCAGGATGCCTGCACACAGTCCCCTGGCACAGGGAGGCCTGGCAACCCCTTGTCACCGCAGGAGGTCTGGGTGTGGACTCTTGTTGATGGAGTTATTCAATAGACGACCGAATCCACCACCGACAAAACACCGCTTGCGTTGCGCTTTCATTTTGCCCTAACCGTGACTTTCTGAGCTATAACCTTCCTTTTGTCACAGTAGATAATCAGGCAGACACGAGCAGGGCAGGAGAGACCCCTCTCCTAACCAGGAGTGTCAGGCGCCCATCAGGTGACGGTCAGGCTGTTAACTGTCTCTCTAAAATAATAACTGGTGGCAGCCAGCACCAGGGAAAGGCAGTCTCCCTATAGACAGAAAAGTCCTGAAACTGGTGATCAGCAGAATCCCATTAAGATCCCAGGAGTAGGATGAGTGGGCTCAAGCATGTGCACCAAGAGGCGAAATGGCGGAGTTTAACTTGGGCACAAGCACCCTCCTGGGGGTGTTCCGCTGGTAAAGGAAGAACGCCTCAAGTGAGCACTTACACAACTCTGGAGAACACACGGCACGTGCTCCCCTCCCAAGGCAGGCAGGCCACTGTGCCTGCAGACCGTCCACCCGAAGGGAAGAATCAGGGGGAACAGGCACAGACCCCAGAAATATGCCAACATATAAAACCCAAGTCAAAGGGTCAAACCGTGCACGTCTTTCAAGTCACCCGCTCGACCTTCTTCCAAGTGGACTTGACTTCCTCTCATTTCTGCTCTGGAGCTTTTTAATAAGCCTCCACTCCTGCTCGGAAACGTGCCTGGGTCTCTCCTTCTGCCTTCTGCCCCTCAGCTGAACTCTTTCTTCTGAGAAGGCAAGGACTGAGGCTGCTGCAGACCCCCAGGGACCTGCTGCTGGTAACTCAGTCACCTGTGCCAGTAACGTGTTTTGGTGCCATGTGACTCGTTTACCTTCCACCGCTAACACTTTCACTGTGGACCAAGTACAAGAAAACCATGAGCCCAAAAGGCTAAAAAAATGGGGAAGAGTATTGGACAGAGAGAGAGAGAATAAAAACCGATAGAATTACCCTTTATTACATCATGTCTCCTGTGGAAAGTCCATGCATTGACTTTGGAATTATCATTGATCATTTACATAAGCTTACTTTCTCGTTGAGTTATGTTCTCTTTTGGAAAGTTGTCTGAGGCTCTTGGTTGGAATGGACCATCTCCTCACTTATCTCACCCAAATGAATGGAAACATTTTTCACGTATGTGCTCTGCACTTAAGGGCAGAGTTTCGGGAGAGAAATGGAAGTCCTGGTTCACTGACTGCTGAGTGTGGACTGAGCTGTTTCTACCCTCTGGAGTATTTCCTCTTGGTGTCTTCCCCATTGCAGCTTGTCCTCAGGAAAAGCGTGGGGGCACCAGGCTTTGAGATCTAAATCAGGCTCTTTAAATGTATGGCAGGAGCAATCACTGTGAAAGATAAGGCTTTGTAAATGGTTTGAGCATTGCGAATTCCTCTCCCCTAGGAGCGAGGCTGGGTGCCTTTCCGCCCTCACCCACAGACCTGGGGAAAAGGAGGAGTCCGTTTACTTCTCCCTGGACTGGAAGAGAGAAGCTGGGCTGGTCAGGGAGCCGGTGGGAGCCTGAGCATTTTCCCGGGTTGAGTATGTGGAGGGCAGGGACGGAGGATCTGAGAGGTCGGGAAAGTGTGCCTCTGAGAAATGGCCAGCTGGCGGTGAGAGGATCAGAGCTCTGTCTGTGCCACAAGAGCGGACGGGTGAGGGGGCCATGGGAGCACGCCTTGCTCCCTCTTTTCCTGCAGCCTTTGTGGGTCAGGGGAGCGCCCAGCGATCCTGTGTCTTCTGAGAGGGACGTGGGCATTGGCAGAAAGAACTGGCCAATCTGAAGAGCCGCACGTCTGGACCGGACCAGGCCCAGGGTACTGTGGATGTGGCTTGGAGTGCCCTGGGCTTCCTGAAGGGATGGGCACTGCAGACAGAAGGTTGCAGGAGCGCTGACCACCCCAGGGTTCTCCCTCCCTGACGCTTCGATACTCAAAGTCCTTGGAACTCTAATTCGACGGTGGGAGAACAGGAGGGTGGTGAGGAACCCCTGAACTAGATTGAACGAGTTTACCCTGAATTGAATAGGAACTCCTTTCAATGATGAGGTTAAATGAAAACCTGAGGCAAAAAGCCATCTGTTAGCCAGCGAGAAACTTCCCAACAACTTGCTGTGGTCAGTTCAGTTGTCCGGCTCAGTTGGTCAGCTGTTCTGAGCCCCTCCTCTGCTCAGTGTGAGCCCTCCAAAGGCACTGCAGGATGCCTGGTCCGGGTGGGCTTTGAGTGCTAGCCAGTAACAACAGGGAGATTTACTCAACAAATCAATAAAGCATCTAAGATGAGGAGCTTGTGTGTGGCGCCTAGCAAAGCAAATTAAAGTACTTCAGTTCAGATATTCTAACTTACGCACTTTCATTAGTTCATTCTTATCATTCTTCGTATTCATTAAAGCAAATTCCCCAAGAGACATCTCTTTCATCAGTTAAAAAATAATCTTCACTGAATTGTCTCCAATTCAGACTTCACAACAATGCAGATTGTCTTGATTTGTTAGAATAAATTATTGAGGCTTAATGATTTTTGCTGTGTATATAAATATAATGCAAATTTCAGCTTAGAAATACAAAAGTTAGCAGACTTATTTGTGGCTTTCTTGAAATTTATTAATATAAATTAATGTATTGGATGTCGTTAGATATTTGCTTTTGATGAAATGTGTTTGAGGCCAGGCGCAGTGGCTCATGCTTGTAATCCCAGCACTTTGGGAGGCCAAGCCGGCAGATCAATTGAAGTTAGGAGTTCGAGATCAGCCTGGCCAACATGGTGAAACCCCATCTTTGCTAAAAATACAAAAAAAATTAGCTAGGTGTGGTGGCACATGCTTGTAGTTCCAGCTACTCTGGAGGCTGAGACAGGAGAATCACCTGAACCCAGGAGGTGGAGGCTGCAGTGAGGCAAGATTGCACCACTGCAGTCCAGCCTGGGTCACAGAGTGAGACCTGGAAAAATGAAAGAAAGAGAGAAAGGGAGAGAGAAATAGCTAAAGAAAGAAGAAAGAAAGAAAAAGAAAGAAGGAGAAAGAGAGGGAGAGAGAAAGAAAGAAAGAAAGAGAGAGAGGGAGGGAGGGAGGGAAGGAGGAACTGTGTGCAATAATGATTTATTTGGACACCAGTCCCTGTTTGGAAACATCCTGCAAAAAGTTGTGAGTGAGAAGCACCCACAGTCATCAGCCCATTCCTTTTTTTTTTTTTAAAGATGGGCTTTCACCATGATGGCCAGGCTGGTCTTGAACTCCTGACCTCAGGTGATCCACCCACCTTGGCCTCCCGACTGCTAGGATTACAGGCGTGAGCCACCGCACCCGGCAGCCCATTCCTAAATTTCTATCCAAGAGCAAATGCATTCCTCTCCTACCTAAGGAACCTGGCTGAACGTATTCAGTGTTGGCTGTGATTTGGGCTGTTCTTTTTCCCAGGTACCAAGGAGCCTATTTACATGGTTTATTTGGGGGCTTAATGATTTGGGGTTTAATGATAAACCTCTCTTACCTTTTTCTGATTTGCATAAATACCTTGGCCCTCCTTCCCCCGACACACCTGTGTAGTCTTTACCCTGGCAGTGTCTTCCAATCAGAGCCCTTAGCACCGTCTCCTCCCCAGCACGGCCCTTCACAGCAGCAACTGGCGCTCCCGTGCACATTGTCTCTTCCCCATTTAAAATTAAAAACCTTGTGAAATAACACATTTGGATAAAGCCGCTGACACTCGGGAGTGATGAGTGGAATCTCGCAACATAGAGGGGCCAGAAATAAACGGGCAGGAGCCATGTGAGTGTGAACTACAGCCCCTGAATTGCAGGTAGTGAGGCAGGCGGGGCAGCGTCCTATCTAGAAACACGCGACCTCTTGCCAACACGTCCAAGGACAGAAAAGGAGCTCTGATTTATCTCAAGGCTGACGTGATTACTCGGACCTCTGAGTGGAGAGTCCAGTTTGGCATTCATGCGTTTGTTTCATTCTCCGAGTTTAATTTCAGCGTACACTGACATTAATTCATTTTCTCACAAAAGCAAGGTCTCCTCGGATCTGCTCTAAAATTGTCCTTCCTTCCAGATGAGCACGACAGGATCGCTTCCCGGCATCAGAGCACAGTCCTCCAAGCCCCACGCTGAGGCTGTCCTGACACCTTCATCCACCTCATGAGCACATCGTCACATATTTCATGGGAGTCTCCAGAGAGGAACGCTCACTTTCAGGAGACATCATCAATAAAGCACTTGTTAGGTATAGAGCAAACTGAAATTGCTCCTTCAACTGCAGTTAAAAAAAAAAATAGATGGATATATTTGTCCACCTTGAATTGAATCTGAGTCTCACTGATGAGGATTAGGAAGGTCTCGAGAATCTCTCAGCCTCTGACACCCACTTTCTCCTGTGCTCCTCATTACCTCTACTTTCTGAGGATTCTGTGAATTCGCTGGGGAGTACTTCATTAGGCACCTCAGGATACACAGCAGGGAGGATGAATATCAAAGGGGGAAAAACTACATAGAATTCTGGAGGGTGATTTGAAATGAGAGCTCTGACAGCCCTCTAGAAGAATCTTGCATGTTCCAGCACCTGCTGTGTGCCTGCCCTGGCTGGGACGGTGTGGGGATGTTTGTCACTCAGCTGAATGTGGCATAACCTGGCTGGTACATCTTCATGAAACAAAACACCGCTGACATGGTTTGCCTGTGTCCTCACTGAAACCTCACCTGGAACTATAGCTTCCTTAATCCTCATGTGTGGTGGTAGGGACCCGGTGGGAGAAAATTGAACCATGGGGTGAGTTTCCCCCATGCTGTTCTTGTGGTAGTGAGTAAGCGTCATACGAACTGATGGTTTTATAAAAGTGTGGCTCCCCTACACTCACGTCTGCTCATGGCCATCATGTGAAGAAGGACATATTAGCTTCCCCTTCTTCCATGATTGGGAGGCCTCCTCAGCCATGTGGAACTGTGAGTTCATGAAGCCTCTTTTCCTTTATAAATTATCCAGTCTCAGCTATTTCTTGATAGCAATATGAAAATAAATTAATAGAGTAAATTATGTTATTTTCCTGCCTGAAAACTTGCAGTGACCTCCATGCAAAGTCCCAAAGTAAGTCCTAGGTCTCCCCCAGCCTGGCCGGTGTCCACAGCCTCACCCAGACCTCATCTGGACTGGACTTTCCTTCATGATCTCGTGTGCTTTTGCACTGGAGTTGGAAGGGGGACCTGTGGGAGCATCATGGCAGGTGAGTTCAGAGGCTCTGCACACTTGTTGTCCAGAGTGGTCGTACAAGATTCCAGGCTCAGCAGAGACACAGGAATTTGTTTCTCTAGATACAGCCTGGTGCCGAATGCCATCAAAGATCTTTTTCTGGAGAAACACTGCAGGATGTTAAATGCACTGGGGGGGGGGGGTCTGTGGGCATTTGCTGTGTTTTTCTCTATACTTCTCTGCAATAGATAGTTGACATATTTCACCTTTCCTGTGTATACGAGATATGTGCACACAGATCATGCATCACGGTGGCACTTGCCTCATGGACCCCAAGGCAGGCTGTCTCATTCCTTCCACCTTGCAGGCCTCTCCCTGCTTTCTCCCTATCACCTCTACGCCTTCTCTGCAGCCTGCCTCAGAGCCCTGCACACGGCAGCAGTGGGAATTCCTTCCCTGCTCGTGCCCTACATGTGGTTGTTACTTGGAATTTGCTGCACTGCACAGATGAATTTCCATGACTGTGTCCTTTGCCAGACTGGGGGCTTCTCAAGACAGGGCTGAAATGGTTCATTCATCCCTGAAAGTCGACTTCCTCCACATTAGTGGGAGGAGGAAGAAATCAAGCTGCAGGATGCAGGAAGGACCTGGAAAGAGGAAAGGAGGGAAGCCAGATAGGCCGTTTCCATCAGATTCCAGGGGTGGGGGGACTGGCCACCTAGGAGGCTGTGGCCCTCAGTGACAGGGTGAAGGAAGGAGGTGATGCAGGAACTCTCACTCACCTGGTGGCAGGAGATGGGGCTTTGAGACCAATGCCTTTGGTCTGGGGAGATGTAAACAGTCCCTGAGGAAACCAGCCATGTTGTCCTTACATTTTTAATTTTTGTTTTGACTCCATACTATTTTTAGCCCCTTATGAAAGTCCATACAAAGATATTGGTCCTGCCATGTGCAATTTACTTCTCAAAAGAAAAAGGAAGACATGAGATCCACAGTCCCTCCAGAAACGTCTGGGTGATACCATGCACAGGCAAAGCTCAACGCTAGCCCAGAGACAGCAAGGGGTGGGGCCCTCCCATACACACAGACAGAAGAGCTGGGGACACTTGCCCGATTTCACGAGAGAAGGCGGGGTTGTCCCATAAATACAGGCGGAAGCACTGGGACACTTGCCAGAATTCACTGGAGAAGCACCCCGACCTCCAGTTTCTTTCTTTTATCCTTACCTGGCTGTCCTGCGACTTCATTCATCAGGCTAAGACGTTGAATTCTGGTAGGAAATGAGGTTTTTATATAGAGTTTTCATCATACTGTCTTAGCCCTAAAACTAACAGTAACAAAACAGTACTCTTAATGTTACTACCCTGCTGTCTTAACCCTTACCATAACCCTAGCCCTAACCCTCACCCTCCCTCTAACCCTAACCCTAGCCCTCACCCTCACCCTCAGCCTCACCCTCACCCTCACCCTCACCCTCACCC
>PVKP010030546.1:0-27819 GCA_004027715.1 Plecturocebus donacophilus
TGAACCTGGGAGGCAGAGGTTGCAGTGAGCTGAGGCAATGCCATTGCACTCCAGCATGGGTGACAGAGTGAGACTCCATCTCAAACAAACAAAAAAACACAAAACTACAAAAACAAAAAAAACAAAAACCAAAAAAACAGCTCAGAATTGCTGAGCTGGCAAAGGAAAGCACCAGTGTGGGTTGATCTGAAGTTTTGGGGAACGCACCACCAGGCAGAGGTTTAAAGGTTGTCTGGCTCTGAGCCTATCCCTGCCTGCATGGGACCTTGTTCCAGCCCCTGGGCTGTGTGTGATAGTCACAAAAGACCACTGGACCTTATTATTTCCTAGATTTCTGACAGCACTATCAGCCTCACAGAAAAGGAGATGAGTTGGGGTTAGGTGTCCACACTATACCAACAACAAATGGGCAGTAAACAGCTCTTATGGCCCATGGCCAATAAACTGACTGAATAGGAAATTAGAAGGCAAGTAAAGTATGAAGGTGGGAGAGGTCAGTGGGAAAATGAAAAAGTAGGTGGAATGTATTGGACGCTGCCTTTCTGTGTCCGTCTCTTCCCTCTTGATACTCTCCTTTCTGTTAGTTCCCAAGTCTCTGTGCCTCATAAACTCTTGATCTGGTTCTGCCATTTCCAGCTTGCTCAGCTGAGGTCAGGAAGATGTGGTATCTAGAGGAATATCGCACCTCAACCAAGACAGGCAAAGAAGCTGCATTGGTCTGGACCCCAGACTTGCAGGGACCCTGACATTTTGCTTAGTCCTTGTCCTTGGTGACATGTACTGTAGGCACTGGGCTGGCATTCTCTTCCAAGCTGTGTGGACCACTGCTGCTTTTTTTTTTTCTGACTCCACGTGATCAACTACAGGGAGATTCCCATTGCCATGTCTTAACTCATAGATCAGATATTCATTGATGTGGGCACATGCCTTGTTCAAGTCCAAGTTTATTATTCCTCTTGGACAATGAGATCTCAGCTGCTAACTTCTCCCTACTTTCAGGGCAGAGACCCACAGTTGGGTAGCCTCCTTTATTTCATATTCTGCAGATTTTTGAATTCCTTCCTTCCCTACCACTTGAAACAAAAGTCCCATTGTGCCTTTAGTTAACCACCCATTTCCCCTAGATTTTGTGTAATTTGCTCTCCATAGAACGGGAGTTAGAAAGGGATAGATAAACTAATTTGAGGGAGTGTGTGTGAGGGAGAGAGGCTTCATCCAAGATGATGGTGGAATTTTTTGCACTAATAACTGGTTACTGGGAGGATTAGCAAGAGGGAGTACAAATCCTCCTGTCATCTTTCAAGTCACTGCATGTAAGTGGCTGGCTACTCTATTGCCAACCCAAACTGACCTAATAACAATCTATTTAGTAAATTAACATTTATAAATGCCTTGCTCTCGGTTTCCTCCCATATCACAGGAGTTTCGCTAATTTTAAATGACTTGCCTCTTCACTGGAGATTAACAAGATATGAAGCAATCCCAATATTTTAATCAGGGAGGGGATGATTCCTGCTGAATAGCAGAAAATGTGGTTCTTTTGGAAATCCATTTTTCATTTGTTTTCTCATTTGCACCCCTAGTTTAAAGAAAATTGACTTTTTAGAAGAGGGTGATAATTAATCTTTGACAATACTGCAATTGGTTGGCTTTACTGCTCTTTTGGAATACCAAGCACACACCCCAGCCAAGCAGAGCTCTGCCAGGGGAGGGCTTGGCATGATGGGGAGGAGCAGCAGTGTCATGCAGAAACATTGGCTTTAGTCACAGGATCAGCCTAGTTGGTGGGGAGGGACTGAGAGGCATGACACCAGCTCTCTACAACCCTTTTATGAGACCAGCTCTCTACAACCCTTTAAGTGGTCTGGGAAAAGCTTGTGCTCCTTTGAGACACTTCACAGTCTTTCTGCAAGTGGAGAAATGGCTTGCTCAATTCAAATGAACTGCAAAGGCAGACTGATGGATGGTACAGAAATGTGTTATAAAAGTTAGATTATAAAGGAATGGATTTCATCTCCAGCAATATAATACTAGATGGGCAGATAAACCGCTCTAGGTATGGAACAGATAAAAAATGCTGGATAAAATACTCCAATATATATTTGTAAAGCATGGTTGAGCCCACAATGAAGTAATGGAAACAAAGTCTAAACAACAAGAACACATTATTCTACAAGGATAAGTAAGCATTACAGCTGGTTCTTAGGGCATGTGCTTCAAGGAAAACATCACATCTTCAAAGGCACCTACATACAGACCACACTTCCCCATACATATTAAGTAAGAACTCCAAGCTCTGGTATCCAAGAGCCTGAGTTTTCAGACATTGTGATGATGCACACATGATAAAGCTTGGAGCCTTAATAGGCTGGGAGGTTGGACTAGAAACTCTTGCATATAGTTACAGTTCTCAAAGGACAACATGTTTGGTAGGTGAACTAGATCTGCCTTACAGAAAGAGAATTGCCTGTCTCTGCCTTGTTTCTGCATGGAGTAAAAAGAAAAAGAAAGCAAACTGGACTAAGAATTCCTGTCTCATGTGCTTGCCTTTCAGCTTTGAGGGCAGAATTCATACCAACTATGCTATTAAAATGAAAAGCAAGACACAAAGCACACAAACTCATCAGACATAATGATCCTCTGGCTTCATAGTGCCCACATGATCTTGGTAGCAGCAAAGGCAAACCTCTGAAAAAACACACTTAAAATTCCGGGTCCAAAATTTCTGTAAATAAAGTTTCAAGGAATTAAAGCTTTTATTTAAAAATCACCAATTATATAAGAAAAAAAAATCCATCATGAGTAAGAGTCAATAGAAACAACAAATTATAGAGTTAGACACACAAAGAATGCAAATATTATAATAATCTGACAACAACATATGTTTTATATATTTAAAGACGGCTGAGAAGAACAAAGAAGTCTTAAAACATATGACTAGGAAGATTTGGGAAAATGTAAACAAACATACTTATAAATTAAAAGAATAAAATTGAAATAAAAAAACCGTATGTACAGACTAAACAGCAGATTGGACACAAATGAAGAGGGAATTGATCTTCCAGAAAATAGACCTGAAGCAATTAGCCTGAATGAAGTTTAAAGAGACAAAGGGATAGAAAAATGTGAAAGAGATTAAGAGACACAGAGTACAATATTTAAAGATTCTTCATCTGTCTAATTAAAGTTCCAAAATGAGAGACTAGAGCATATAGTGGAGAGGCAATATTCAAAGTAATAGCAGATGAAAGAATTTACAGAATTGGCAGAAAAACTGTACACCTTGAATCAAACACCAAACCAGGACAGTACAAATAAGAAAGTTGCAAGCTAATCTCATTCATGAATATATATATGTAAGTCCTCACCAAAAAGTTCCAAAATAAATCCAGCAATGTGCAAAGAAGATCATACATTATGACTAGCCCTACACCATTTTTTTTCTTTCCTAGGTCATTTTATCATCTTGTGTGCATTTAAGTATCATTTTTATACTGATGATTTCTAGGTTAGGGTTACATCCCTAACCTAGAATGTTTCTTTGAGTTTGCACTCAAGTTCCAGAAAGAGAGTAGAGAGAATGGTGGAGAGACTGTATTCAAGTACCAATTACCTAAGTATCACAGATACCCCAGCCGAAATAAGTCCAAAGTGGAGCCCTTTATTTTTCTGCCCAAGTCTATTTTGTTAGCCCTGGTTTTCTTCTTCTCTCACTCTTAGGTCTTTTCCTTGGCTGTTTCAACTTCTCTTCCATTCTCTTTATCTAAACCCTTCCTGTATGTTCCTCTCACCTTGAGTTCCTGCCCTAAGAAACGTTTCCTGACCTACCTCTTCCCTCCTCACAAAAGCTGGGCTAGTTGGACTCCTATTCCCTCTATAGCTTTCTGAAGTTTTCAGTACAGCACTTATCAAGGGGTGCTGCAATGGTTGTGTACCTGCCTGTCTCTCACTAGAAGCTTCTTGAGATGGGGGCTCTTGTTCATTGAGGGAACATCTGCCATGAGTAAAGATTCCAGCCTTTAGTTGTCAACTGCTCAGTAAATATTAGTTGGCTAACTGATAAACTAATAAAGAGTAGCATAAATGTTTCAGCCAAAGTATGCACAAGGCAATAAAGAGCTAGAGAGAGAGACACAGGAATGACTCTTAATCAATCTGAAAGATGCAGCCCAGGAAATGTTTGAACTGAGTCTGCTAGGATAAGGGTAAGCTTTGACCATCTTAAGAGGAAGGGCATAAGGGGTATGAAAAAGAACATTTTAGATAAAGAGAACACCATGAGCAAAAACTAGTGTGGGAAAAATGTAAGCAAAATACTTGGAGCTAAGAGTATTTGGAAAGCACAAAAAAATGTCTCTGGAGAGGTAAGATTCTCTGGAGCTTTGGAGGTCAAATCCCAAAGTTTGGCAGTACTCTTTAAAACAGAGGAGCCTCTGAAGGAAGTATAATGGGAAACTTACACGGCCAGATTTATGCTTCAGAGAGAGCATTCTAGACACAGCTAGAATGGGGCAAAGGTATGGAAGTGGACACAGGAAAACACATTTTGTAAGGCTTGCAGGCATCTAGTTGATAAATGGCAAGGGCTGAGTAGGAGCACTGATGGTTGTTAGCAAGGAGGGAGCCAATTGTTCTCAGAGTGCTGGGGAAAGGTGCTAGAGTTGAACCAAAATATTCTATAAGAACTGTCATTTTGCGGAGTGGGTGGGGTGGGGGCTGCGTGGAGGGGTTATTCAGCTGTCAGCATGGTTGCAGGCCTGGCTGGGGCTAAGCTGATCCTGTTTGTGTCTCTCTGGAACCACTGTTGGAGTCAGCAGAGACATCCCCCTGCCTTCAGGAACCATCTGGAGAAGGTCAGTCTGACCTGTGGGATTCATATTCATTAAAAAGTTTACAAAAGCGTAAGTCCTTGCTCAGAAAGGGAACGATTACATCAACTTTTATCCTTTCTGTTGCTTATTGTTTTCTGCTGGTTTTATTACTGTTTTGGCACCAATCTTGATTTTGAAGCTGAAAACAGATAGTGGCTACATGTCAATATTCATTAAATATGAGAAGATAGGTTAATCCTCAGGAATCTAATTTTGATATAAAAACTAAAACTCATGCAGGGTTTTCTTGTCTTTTGTGGAAACTGTTGACTATTAAAGATAGGTTATGCCTGATAGGTTGATTACACAGCATTCCTTTTTATAATCTTCCTTTTTCATAATGTTTTAGAAAATACTAATTTATTAAGCAAACGTAGTAACCTTCACAGACTGTTATCTAAATATTTAATTTGCATATTGAATCATACATCTGATAGGGCAGAATAAATGTGATTAAATTCATTAATATAGATGTTCCAAGATGAATGTTTTTCTTGCTGTGATGTTTTTCAATTCAGATTTGAATTACAGAACATTGGCTTTTCATGCCACACATTATGATCTCTTCTGTCCTTAATGGCAACGTTGTCAATATAACTAAGCAAACATACACCAGCCAAGGAGTGTTGTGTACCTTCCAGCTCTCAGGAGGAGGCCAAGTGAGTGGTGGGGATTTAGACAAATGCATTCCAGGAGCTTCACTATAGGCATAGTTTTGCATAGCACAGTATTGCATGCTTTCCTGCACCTAGCTTTCTCAACAGGATGGGTTGGCCCTGGAGGCCTGTTAGGAGACCGGGCCACAAGATGGGCTCCAGAGGAAATAAATCCTTTGACTTAATAAGTGTTTAGGAGTCCAGAAGAAGACTAAGACTACTGTATTACAGCATGTCATCAGCTATAGAATAAGGTTGATTACAAGAGAAAAATATATGGGCAGACATTTGCTAAAGAAGTGTACTTTACAAATGAAGTCATTTTTACTGAGAACATCAAGACATAGTGTTTAAAGGGATGGGCTTTGGATGCAGACTTCCTAGTTCCAAATCTATGCTTCAGTTTTCTACTTTGTAATTGGAAATCTTAATATGATCTCTTGTGTAGGCTTGCCATGAGGGTAAAATGAGTGAATGTATATGGAGTGCTTAGAAATTGCGGGTCACAACATAACCAAGTTATCTCCTTTGCCTGTATGTGTCTGGTCCTCTAGCACAGGGTCTGGCCAATTGTAAGCACTCAGTGTGCCCAAGTTTAACTCACTGTACACACTCCTTGGACGTTTAGTACCAGACCTGGGCCAGGCACTAGGACAATGATGAATAAGACATACGCTCTGCCTCAAGAAAACCAGAGTCTAGTTGAGAAGACAGACACATAAATGATGAATTCTATTTTGTGTGATGAATGAAATAACAGAGGCAGATTTAGTGACAAATTCCAGAGGTGGTTAGGGGGAGACTTGAGTCTGATTTAGGAGATTTACATGGTTTCTAACCACTATGTTGGGTTTTGAGGTGTGATTAGGAGTTGAAATGTCAGGAGTGTGAGTGATGAGGGACAGTAAAAGGGTTAAAGAACTCAGGTATAACAGGAACAGAAAACCAAACACCGCATATTCTCACTCGTAAGTGGGAGTTGAACAACAGGAACACGTGGACACAGGGAGGGGAACATCACATACTGGGGCCTGTTGGTGTATGGCAGGGCCACACCGGGATTGTCAGGGGAAGGAGAGCATCAGGATAAATAGCTAATGCATACAAGGCTTAAAACCTAGGTGATGGGTTGATAGATACAGTAAACTACCATGGCACACGTATACCTTTGTAACAAACCATGTGCACATTCTGCACATGTATTCCAGAACTTAACGTTAAAAAAAAATGAAAAAGAAAATCATTTCACATTCTAAAAAAAAAAAGAATTCAGGTATAGAATAATGAATATGGGATAAAAATATGCCATTTCTTTCATCCCCTTTGTTGTTTCTTTGATTTGGCCATGAAATTTATGGTTTGGAGTCTCCCCAGTTCCTAATCTAAGTTTGGAAAAAATCACATGCCTAATGACAGCATCAAACTGGAGAATTCCCTCCTATTCTGGGAACTGGCGAGTCGGTGTTCAGCTGCATGTGTACTGCTGTTTATAGACCACTGGCTTGTCTCCAACAGTCGAGTCTAGACTTGGTCCATTACTTTGCTTCTGAGACAACCTTCTGGCTAAACCAAATCAAGAAATTGCATATCAATTCCAAACCCTTAGTGATTCAGAGCTTTGTTCTTCTGAAAGAAATGGGATGGATAAAAATTGAGATAATTTATGGATTTCAAAATATAACCACCTCCTTTGCTGAAGGGGGCTAGAGAATGGGAGTAATAATTCTCACAATCACCTTCTTCATTTCCTCTGCCCGTTAGTCACTTGCCTGTCTCTCAACATACTATCATACTGAGAAATGGATTAAAAACACACTTCGATTCCCAATTCATTAAAATTAAATGTGTCACATCTTACAAGTGAAAGTACAATTTTAAGATGGAAAATGAAAACATTTTTCCCTCATATTTTGCTATTAGTGTCTCCACAGTCTCACAGTTGACAGTTTTTACTTTAAAAGGCTGTTTCACACAGATATGCTCAGAATTCATATTGGAAGCACCAAGAACAGAGAGGAAGTGCACATGGGTACTTTCAGAGGGACCAAGCTGTATGAAGGACCTCTGAGCTGACCAGAAGAGCCACACTTCTTTTCTGATGGTCTTACCTGGCTGAAGGATAGATCATTTCTTTAAGCTGAATCAACATAACCAAAGCATGCTCTTAAATTTTAAATGCTGTGTATTGTTTCTAGGCTGGTCATATTTTTTGTCTCTGCTTCTATCTACTGGCCAAAGGAGAATAAGAAAATATCCATTCTCTTCCTTAAATCTCTTCCTGCTCTTAGATCCCCAGTCTTAAGGGTACCATCATCTTCCCTAGTGAGAAATCTGGGCACCAGCCCGCATTTCTAGTTGTCCTTAATCTTTTGACGTAATTTTCACTGTTAATTTCCATCTCCTTACCTTTTTTTTTAGTTTGATAGCTCTTTCTTTCATGTTTCTCTCAGTGAACTGTGTATATAGATGAAGACCCTTAATTGCAAAAAAAAAACCCCACAATTTTTACAACATAGTTCAAAACATTCCTCATCTGGACTTCTATACGACCCTTTCCTGCTTTTGTTCTCATACTTCTAGCCCAGATTTGTAACACTGGTTGTGCTTTGCACTTTAGCGGCTCTAGGACCAAGTTCAAACTTCTTAGCATGAAATAGAAGGCCTTTAGTTGTCTGGCTCCACCCTTCTTTCTAATGCCTCCTACTCTTTCTTCATGCTTTTGCATATGTTCTTCCTGCAACTTGATGTCCCTTTCTCCTCTAATATCCCTGTCAAACCCCTTCAACTCATCTCTCTATGAATTTTCTTGAATAACATGTCAAACTATGTCAATGGCAGGACATAGCTTACTCAAAGTGGGTATCTTGAGGAGAGATTAATAAAGAGATTATCTATAAACAAATAGTCAGGATGTGGGGAAATTACAAAGGGTAGGGTAGTAAGTACTCTGAGGCTAAAACAAGGGGCTGTCATCTGCCCCCATCCCTGGGCAAGGGAGATGCTACCTGAACCCAGAGACAAAGAGGGCTGAGTGAGGGATGTGGCCACCGACTGCCACCTGCCTACTCCCTCTGTAGGAAGGGAGCCAGGAGAACAAACACCCTGACCTCATTCTTCCTTCCCTGCAGTCTCCTCCCAGACCCACTGTTGGCTGAAACCAAGAGGAGCAAGAGAAGGAGGCAGCCTTTGCCATAGATAATGTAGGTCAGCCTTCTAGGTGCAGAAGGTTGAGAAGAAGTTGGAGTACTTTTCTACAGAGTTCACAGGAAATAAACAAAGAAAGTTGAGAAATGGATTGGAAAGGGCAGGCTGAAGATACTGGGCACCCAACCCAAGCAGAAGTGATCACATTGTTCCCCAGTGGACCTGGTTCATACTTCTTCTGTTGACATTATAATGCCACATTGCTATTACTTGTTTTAATATTTCTCTCTCCTATCATGTCATAACCTTTTAAATAGCAGGAAATGTGTTTTTTTGTTAGCCGTTTGTTATTTTTTAGACTTTATATTTCTGTTGCTCACCACAGTGCCTGGCAAGTGGCAGACACTCAATGAACCTTTACCTAAATGGAGTTGCTTTATCCAGAAGACCATGTAGAAAGTGACAGCCCTAGAGGGTGAGAAAACTGACTCTTCTCTTTTGCATATTGGAAGGGAGGGGGTGCATCACGTGACACTAACAATACCTCTTTATGCTTACTGCCACCTTCACCTCATGTTCTTCACTCCGGTCTTCACTTCCTCCCCCTACTTTGTTGGTCATTTCCTCAAGGGACACTGATGTCCAGAATCCCAAAGTTTCAAATCATTGTCCAGCTACCTTGAGGTACTAAAAAAGACAAGGAAAAACCATTTCAGACAAATAACTCATTTCTCTCCAGTTTCTACACCATGTCCTAGCTGCACTTCTGCTCTAGTTAGGTGAACTGAACCATTTGTGAACTTTGAGTTTCTTCCCCTGTGATCCTTCGTACCTAAAACCTAGAACAGAATTATCCCTTAAGTGACCTCCTAGCTGTTTCTTTTTTTGGGTTCTACCACAGTTTCCTATTTGGCCCTCCTAAGTTGAAGACATTCCAAGAAAAGGTCTTCCTAGCCTAAAGTGGATCATCTGCAAACAAATGAAGAGAGGATTCCCTCATCATTTCAGTCATCCAAGGTTCATGTCCAGAGTGTCCTATATGGGTGCTTGAGTTGGTTTTCCCTGTGTGCTAGATGCATATTTGAACTCTACCAAGTTTAGATTGCAAAGTGGGAGGCTGAGGGCTTGGAATGAAACTTTGATGAGTGGAGAAAAGGGGGTCTTGATAAGAAAAAGCAAAACAAACTTCCTTGTATAGGAAGTTTAATTTGTGGGTGGAGTACCTTAGCATGACTCTGAATGTGAGTTTCCCAGTTTTGGTGGGAATTAAAGCTCACTGAGAATGTCACTGAATTTTCATATGCTTTAGATTCTTTTTTTTTTTAAACTACTTCTGTCATTAAAGTCAACAAATATTAATTGGGTCCTTGATATTCAAAAATCCCTTTCTGACAGGCTGTCTTCAGCACACAGAAGACATATGTCAGCAGTATTTATGGTGATGAAACTCAAGTCTTTTTTCATGAAATAGGATACTGGTATGGAGAGGGAAGAGTCAATGTTGACCACAGAGAGAGAAAAGGTGTCATAAACCCTTGGTGCAGATATTCTAACCCTGGGATGTGGGCTGTGAACTTCCTGTTCCTTCCCTATAATCGTCCTTAATATACTTTATTGTAATTGCCTTTTTAATCTCTGTCTCTCTTACTAGATTATATGCCCATGAGGGCAGGGAATTTATCCTATTCATCCTCGTCACCCTAGTATTTAGCATAGTGCCTAATGCAGAGCAGACACTCAATAATTATTTGTGTGAAAAAATGGCTTCATGCTGTTTGAAGAACATCTCTGTGCAAACAGGAGGCCCTCACTCTATTCAGTAAATGGGACCAAGTCTAAAGTGTCCTGGGTTTGGCCATGGGAAGGAAGATTCTTTGATTTCTTCTGACTCTCATGGAGGGATAAGGCATGTAAGTTATTTTCATATACTCATGTAATAAGACCTAGGCAGATGTCACCTATTTATTTTGATTTCAAGACTCCTATAGTCTTAAAATATCACCTCTTTCCACTTGTGTTTGTTGGTTATTATCAGCTTCTGTCAGAATAAAACTGTGCATTATGCAGTAGAAACACAGTGATTCAGCGTAAGCTATGGACTTCCATGGACTTGTTAAGTCTCAACAGTTTGTTAGATCAACTGGAATAAAAGATGGACCTGGGACACAAAATGGCTAAGTTTGGATAAAAGTGAGGGAAAAGGGAAAACTTTTTATATGGCTCCTCAGTGTAGAGTGAGCGTAAAGGAAGGCGGTTCTGTGGGGGGCTGGAACCCTTTCTTGAGACGACTCAGGTGGGGTAACTTGAGAGCCAAGAGAAAGAAGGATGAGGGGAGGAGTCTGCAAATATTTCCAATCTCACCAGGCATTCTTCTGGGAAATGGATAAGATGAGGGAAATTAGGACATGTGACTCTGCTTCAGACATGCATGGCCCTCAAAACACACGTCAAGCACTTCATAAGCCCAGGAGAGAAACTGATGGCTGAAATGGGTCCAATACAGTTCAAAGTGATTGTGAGGACCTCCTCAACATCTGCAAGACACTGTTTTGGATGATTGTATGGCATGCATGAGGCATGTAAGACACCATCCTTCCCCCCAGGAATCTTACAGTATAGTTTTGAAGACTTCATAACAGGATATGAAACCAACTGCTTCTTTGCCTTGTACTTAAAACGTTATCAGTCTTTGCTCAATCAATAACGACCATCTGCCTTCCGGACACTTGTAAGAGAGAATAACCTCAAATTGTCAACTCTAACCCCTATCAGGGCCCAGTCTGAGAGAAGAGATACTTAGGGAAGATAGTCTCTGAGGAATGGTTTTCAAATTTTTATTATTATTTTTGCAACAGTTTTTTTATTCTAATGATATCTTACCTGGAAAGCCAGCACAGGAAATAGAAAAAAGTGGAGATATGCTGATTAAAGAGGGTAAGAGACCCCTAAAGTCCCTCAGCCCCTGTTTGGTCCCTGAAACCCCTGTATGTGACTCCACTGTCCCTAAAGGGTGCACTTTGGAAGCCACAGGTCTAAAGGAAATACAAGATCATTACTCCTACAAGTGTTCTGCCTTTGTAAGCATTCAGTGGAAAGCTACAGCCAGGATTCATTTAGCTTGGCATGTGCAAAATTGTCTTCTTGAGTAATGCCCTTCGCTTACCCTGAGGGTTGAGAGTAAGATCAGTCTTATGGGATTTTTTTTTCTCTTTACGTATTTTTTAATTGACAGAAAATATTGTGAAAAGTGTATGACATTCGTAGTTCTAAAAAAGTAGGATGGATGATGTAATAAAGGTAGAAATGGATGATGTAATATTTAAAGTAGAAATGGATGATGTAATAAACGTAGAATGTTAGAAAAATGGTCTTAAACTAAGGTAAAAATATTAGAGACTGAAAGCAGAGAGAAATTTGGAAGTTGGTGTGATAAGCTCAGGGTGACACTATAGAAACCTAGGCCAGAGTGGTGACAGGTACAAGATGGAAATCATTTAGTATGAGGGTAGATGAACAGGGAACTATCAGAGGCAGCAGACGGACAGAAGAACAGTGAGGCCATGGCAAAAATGGCAGAGGGTATCTGTGGGGAAATCCTGAGGGATTTGATCAGTAGGCTTTATATAAAGAAAGGGATAATCACTGTCCTTTAGAAGTCAGAATCAGAGAGAACCCCAGCTGGTAAGAAGCCCTTTCTCCCTTGTGTTAGGAGGAACATGGAGGTGAGAATGCTTGAACACTTGGAAGTGGTAATCACACATGCTCACTGGGTATTCTGGTCCTACAATTTGCTTCCCTCTAAAACTCCTCCCAAATGAGAGAGCTGCCCACATCCTGAGATCCTCTTTGAATACTGTAGTCTGACCTGATTCCAATGATTCAATAAAAATAATAATCATTTACCTGTGTATACAGAGTGGATGATACATTTCTCCAAAGAGGGTTCACATCCATTCTCGTTTCACTCTTCCAATCATGCTGTGAGGGAAGTAGAGCTGATTGTGCCTTGATTTCCTGAAAAAAAGATACAGACAAAAAGTTACATAACACGTTTCCTAGGCAGTGGTCGAGTTGTGTCTGGGACGTGGGTCTTTTGCCTGCACCTTGCACTCGGTCTACCCTCCCCACTGGCAGGCTCCCAAGTGGAGCTCTGCATCCCTCTCTGTCTACAGGTGCACAGGAAGTCATTCAGAGTTTCTGCTCCATTTGGTAGTCTGCATATCACCTTTCTAGACTTTTCTGAATTGGATATTGATGTTGGCCACTTGGCTCGAAGGGCTGTGTTTCATTTTTCCAATGTCTCAATTTTATTCATTTAGCTGGTATCTTGTCTCTCCTTATCCATATTTTATCCACATTAGCACCACTTTGTGTGTCTGAGCTCTCATTTGATATGCACTGGCAGGGGTGGTCTGCATGTAGACATCTTTGAGGATGTCTTCCTTGAAGTTTCCTGTCTTCCCATTCTGGATATTTTTGCTTGTTCTGTGGCCTGTCTCTGGTTCTTGTCAATGCACTTATAGTGATGTCCTATATATTTTGTGTAAATGTGACCTTCGTAATGTTTTGAAATTGGCCTATTTTACTAATGAGGAGTGATTTCTCTAGTTTGTGAAGTAGTGTGTGATTAGGAACTTAAAAATACACTCACACATGTAGTGTATATATAGAATATTTAGTATGTATGCATAGTATATATATGTGTGTGTGTGTGCGTGCATATTTATAAATGTATATATGTGATTATCCAAGCATCCAAACTATTTATCTATCTATACACATACACACACATGCACATATGTTACATTCAGAACTAGGTCCTGGAATCTAGATATAAAAGGTCAAAAGTAACCTTAACCTTAAATATGAAGTGTCTGTAGGAGACTGCGGTCTATTTGACTGATTCAGTTTGCTGAAGGGTTTATTTTTGCAAAGTGGAATCGTTTACTTAGAAGCACTGTTTTAGACATACTAGTGATCTTAGATATCATTGAATCTAAACTCTCATTTTGTAGCTAAGAATGCAAAAGTTATAGGTTTTGCTTTGAAGTCACTCAGCTTACTATGAATTATAACTCAGCTGGGATTGGAGCCTGGGAGCCTCCTAATTCCTCCTAATTCCCTTCCTTATATCCCTTTGTCTCTTCCTTACATGTGTCTTTGTTTTCAGAAAATATAATAGCTCAAAAGAGAAGTTAAAGTTGGAGTTTAGCGTCATCATCCCATAGTATTTTATTGTGGGAATTGTTATAAATGATCATGTTTGACCCTGAATTCTCCTGAGACCACCAAGTGTCTAGGGACATGGGCAAGGCAGACAGTGAATTAAAAGCCTTGTAGGTGAAAAGGCAAGTTTTCAACATTGTAGCAGAAAACAGGGGCTTGGGGTCTACATCTAGTCTGAGGCATCCCTTCCCTAACCTTCAATCAAGGAAGGACCCAGCACCACCTTCTCCTCTCACCTTTCTATTTCCCCATCAATTCCTGGGTATCAGGGCCAAACAGGAGTTGTGCAAGTGTAAGTCACTCTGCTTCACAAAAGGGATACAATTACCAGTCTTCTGTTCCCACTGTTCTGGGGATGTCTTTTTGCAGTCATTCTGGGCCAAAAGGTGATCATGGCATTGGATAGTTAGATTTGCTCTATGTTGAAACAACACTTAATTTATGGAATTTGGTCAGATACCTGGTAAAATCACTGAATAGAAACCAAATTGGTTGAACTGATTGGTGTGTGAAGCAACTGGTCATTTGAATCAGAACTCTCAGCCTGACAGTTTTGTGCTAATAAAATACTGCCAATATAATACTGCAGATTAACAAACTGAGCCTTGCCTTCATATAATTTTAAAGAAGTAATGAAGCATATGCCCATAAACTTGCATAGAAAGTTTGCAAGGGAATTCTTTCTAAATGAGCTTGGTGGTGGGGATTTTCTACTCTGGAGATGTAAAGTCGAGAGGGGAAACCTGTGGCTGACACAGTGCTAACTATGTGCCTGAACAGGGGTGAGGTAAGTAAAAGGCAGCTTGTGCTTTCCCATGCACATGAGGATTATGACCATTTAGACCATTCATTTATTGATTTCTTGCTTGGAGACAGGGTCTTGCTCTGTCACCCTGGCTGTAGTGCAGTGGTGCAGTCATAGCTCACTGCAGCCTTGCGCTCCCAGGCTCAAGAGATCTTCCTGCCTCAGCCTCCTGAGTAGCTGGGACTACAGGCATAAGCCACCATGCCCGGCTAATTTTTTATTTTTTATAGAGATGGGACTCCCTTAGTGCCCAAGCTGGTCTTAAACTCCTGTGTTCAAGCTCTCTTCCTGCTTGGCCTCTCAAAGTGCTGGGAATTTATAGGCTTGAGCTACCATATCTTTTGACTTGGTAGCCTAGTCACCAACCAAGTTCTAACTATGATGTGACCCATTTATTCAGCTAAATGAGATGGACTGGTGATGCACACAGACATTATTAAGGGCTCCTATTTTTGAAGTTTTATAGATAGAGCAGGTCTGGACTTTGTTCCTGCCTTGTAGTCTTAGAACAAAAACACCTAAGCAGTCTGTGTGTGAATTACATAAATGCAGTCAAGTTATCTCTATGGCCAATTAGCCATAAGACCATCAATCTCTCTACTTGTTAATAATGTTTGTCTTTAATTTATTAATTCACCTTCTAAAGTCTAAACTTTGAAATGATTGTAGACTTACAGAAGAGTTACATTTTCTCTCTCCCTCCTTCAAATACTCAGGTGTGTATTTCCTAAAAAGAACATTCTTTAATATAACCACTGTACACTATATAAATATCCTGTTTCTCACTAAAGTTTCACCCACTAGGTTTTGCATCTGTTGATGATTCATCTACAGATGCCTTATTTATCTTTGAATGATCAATTTAGTGAATATTTACTGTGTTTCTGGATTAGACACATACATGAATACAACTCACTTTCTAACCTCAGTCTATTAGAAAAAACAGACATGTAAACAAATACATTACAGTCAGAGTAACAAGTGCAACCAGGCTGATCAAAGAGGTCGGGATGAAATCTCTCTGGGCAGAGAGGTCAGGGAGAACCTCACAGATGAGGTGATTTCTGGAACAAGTATCTCCAGTTAGAGCTTGGGACATATTCTGGGTCCTATACATTATTATGGAGTTAAGAAGTTCTAGCTATTCTAAATTTAAGGCACCTGTACTGCCTGCATTTTTAGTCTCTAAATTTCTCAGTGTTTTTAACCATTTTGACCTCTATCCACAGGAAGAAATACATTTCACATTACACAGTCTCCAATACACAATTACAAATTTTCTCGAAACAAAAGGAAAAACTAGAAAATCTGAGCAAAGAAATAAAATTTATAAAAAAGAATTAAATGGAAATTATAGAATTGAAAAAAATACAATAACTGAAATAGCAGCCTTGCTGAATGAACAGTATAGTAGAGGGGAGATGACAGAGGAGAAATTCCACAAACTTGAGGAACGGTAAACAGAATTTACCAAATATAAATGACAAAGAGAAAATAGCCTGAAAATAAAAATGAACAGTCTCAGGAACACAGGTAGAAAACCAAAAGAGTAACATTTGTCTCCTCAGGGTTCCAGAAAAAGAGGAGAGGGACAATGGGACTGAAAAGGCATTCAAATAAATGATGGCTGAAAACTCCTAAAATGTGGCAAGAAGACATAAACCTATGTATTCAACAAGCTGAATGAATCCCAAGTAGGATAAACCCAAAGAAATGCCTGTTAAGACAGTGTAATTATACTTCTGAAAACAAACACATCTTGAGGGCAGCCAGAGAGAAATGATACGCTACTTATACCACCCATTTTAATGATAGTGTGTTTCTACTCTGAAAGCATGAAGGCCGAGAAGGAAGCGGTGTAACATTTTTCAGGTATTAAAAGAAAAGAATTGTCAGCTCTGAATTCTCTATCTGGTGAAAATATCATCCCCAAATAAAGGGGAAATTAAGAAATTTGCAAAAGAAGCAAAGCTAAGAGAATTTCTTGCTAGCACACCTACCCTTAGGAGTAACTAAAGAAAACCAATAATATAATCCATAAAAGGAAAACTGATGAATCGGACCTCATCAAAATTATGCTCTGTGAAAGACTTTTTTTTTTTTTTTTTATTGCATTTTAGGTTTTGGGGTACATGTGAAGAACATGCAATATTGTTGCATAGGTACACACGTGGCAGTGTAATTTGTTGCCTTCCTCCCCTTCACCTATATCTGGCACCTCTCCCCATGCTATCTCCCCACAACATGAACACAGGGAGGAAAGACTTTTTAAGAGGATGAAAAGATAATCTACAAACTGAAAGAAAAAATTATAAGCCACGTATCTGGCAAAGGCCTCATCTCTGGAATATATATATATATATATATATATATATATGTACATATATAATTTTTTATATATTTTATAAACACACACATATATACATATATGTATGTATAAAATGCCCTCTAAAGTCAACATTAAAAACCAAATGATCCAATTAGAAAATGGGTAAAGCACTGAAGAGGATATGCAGATGGCAAATAAGCATAGAAAAATATGTCTAACATCATTAGGCATCAGGTAAGTGCAAATTTACACTACAATGAGAAATACAGAATAGTTAAAACAAAATCAGTGACAGCAACAAATGCTGGGGAGGATGCAGAGAAACTGGATCATTCCTACATTGCTAATGGGAGTATAAAGTGTTATGGCCACTCTGAGAAACAGTTTTGGAGTTTCTTTTCTTCTTTTTTTTTTTTTTTTTGAGATGGAGTTTTGCTCTGTCACCCAGGCTGGAGTGCAGTGGTGCGATCCTGGCTCACTGCAACCTTGGGCTCTCGGGTTCAAGTGATTCTTCTGCCTCAGCCTCCCGAGTAGCTGGGATCACAGGCAAGCACCACCAGGCCTGGCTAATTTTTGTATTTTTAATAGAGACGGGGTTTCACCATGTTGGTCAGGCTGGTCTTGAACTCCTGACCTTGTGATCCATCCTCCTCAGCTTCCCAAAGTGCTGGGATTATAGGTGTGAGTCAATACGCCCGGCTGCAGTTTCTTATTAAATAAAATATGCAACTATCTTATGACCCAGCAAATGTACACTTGGGAAATTGTCTCAAAAAAATAACACTGACTTTCACACAGAAAACTATGCACAAATCTTCACGGCCATTTTATTAAAATGGCCTAAAATAGGAAACAACACATTCTTTTACAAGAGTACGGTTAAAAAAACTATGGACCACTACTTAGCCATAAAAAGGAACAAAATATTGATAAACACAACCATATGGTCGGATCTGAAGGGCATTATGCTGAGTATAAAACAGCTAATCCCTAAGATCACATTCTGTATGGTTCCATTTACCTGCTATTCTTAAAGTGACAAAATTATAAAAATAGAGAACAGATTAGTGCTTACCAGGAATTACTAAGGAGGTGGCAGTGGAAAGCAGCTGGGTGTGGTTAAGAGTAACATGAGGGACCCTTGTGGTGATGAGACTGCTTGGTATTTTAACGGTATCAATGCCTGTATTCTATTGTGCTATCTTTTTGCAAAATGTTCTCATCAAAAAAAATGATGCAAAAGGTATGCAGGATCTCTCTGTATCATTTTGCTGCATGTAAATCTGTATCTCAAAATAAAAAATAATAAAAGAGCATACATGAACCTTTAAAAAATACTGATGCCTAGATCCCCTAACATATCCTTCCTTTCAGATTCTGATACAGTTTGCCGGGGGTAGGGGTTTATACAACCCAATTTTTAAAAATTTCGCAAGTGATTCTAACATGTAGTGAGGATTGAGATCCACTGGCATGAATTATGAATTGACTCAGGTCACACAGCTAGGGAGGCAGCCACATCTAGTCACAAGTTGATGTTCTTTCTTCCTCCAACTGTGTCTCTGGACTGCAGTAAACTTCACAAGTGCATGGCCTGTGCCTGAGATCACTGGTGCAGCGCCTCGCTCATCTTTTCAAAGCTGCTGCTGCCGCTGAAGATGACAGTGATGCTGGTGGTGATGGGTATGGTGGAATATATCACCTTCGATCCACTTCCATTCCTATTTCCTTCTTCGAGTTCATCTGAAGAAGTAAATAATGAAATTTCCATGACTATTTTCATATTGGCTCTGCAGGGAATCTGAGAATGGAATAGGATAGACATGCATGCTGCCTTCTCTTCTTGCATAAATCACAGCTCCTGGCTTATCCATTTTGAGCATATGTTTGGTAACAGTTATGAGTTGAACATATGTTGTTTTAGGAGATTATTTAAATCTTACTCTAAATCCAAAAGAATCTTGTCTGAATGTAAAGAAGCCTACAGAGCACTCTGAGCAACCAGAAGTGGTATCATTAATTCTACCCCAATTGTATGGAACTATGTTCAGGCCTTCTGAATATAACATTTGTCACTTTCGTTGGTCTAGGGTCCTTATGAGAAGCAATTTTACTGATGTGGTTGGATATTACTTTTAATTGTTAGTAATTAGATTTAATTAGAATATTTGTTTCATTATAATTAACATTTATGGCTGTTAGGAACAGATAAAGGTGTTGTAGAGGTATTGACTGGGCCCAAAAATCATACAGCAGCTTTTTTTTAAGCACCTGCCATGAGTCAGGCACTCTCCTAGGCACAGGATTGCAAAGATAGATACCTAACAGTCTACTGGGATGCTATGGAGTTCCCATAATTTGGAAACAAATATATCTTTGTAAAAATGAAAATTATCCTCAGGCAAAGTGAGTGTTTTCTGGCATGTTGTATTGATTGGTTTTAGCTTCTCCTTAAACATTACAGCTTTTTCTTTTTCATTTTCGTCTTCTCATTTAAACCCAAGAACACACTCCATGCTGGCTTGTGCAGTCCACCATCTCCAAAAACCCTAACAGTGCTTGCCACACACGCATCATGCAGCTCCTGCTTTCCATGCCTCCCTCCCACATTCCGATGTAATCTCCATTTGTGCACTCCATCCTCACACGAGTAGTGGAAGAGGCCTTTCATCGCCTGTCCACAGCTCATTCTATCACCGTGAACTTACCCCATCCTGTCCTGTCTCCTCTGTGATTTTGCTTCATCAGTTTTCTCCTCTCCTCTTATAACTTCAACCTTTCCTGCTCCTTCTTCCAAAAAAAAAAAAGTTTGTCTCTCTTTTTCTAAATGGAATTTTTGGACCTCTTTAATGCTCCCTCTAGCTACTGACCTATTTCTTTGCTTTGTTCTTTCTCCTCAAAATTTCATAAAATAATTGTCTTCAAATCACTGCCCTTGCTTTCTAATCTTCCATTCACTCCTCAACCTATTGCAATCTGACTTCTACCTCCCTGAATTTGCTGCAACTGACTTCTGTCCATGGGGATGCTTCTACTTAGAGTGCAGTTTCTCTTAAGGCCTTCACCATAAAACTTTTTCTCAACCTCCCCGTTGGGTTGGGTGCCCCTCTGTGACTTCCATGGGCATGCCTTTTTCAGAGTGATTACTACTCCAGTCTTTTCGTGAAACTCTAAGACTTTAAAAAGCATCTTTGTATATCTAACCCCTAGTCAAGTGTCTAATGAGGTAAACATTCAGTACATGTTTGTTTAATGAATGAATCAATAAATGAATGAAATGAATGGAAGACTCCCAAATCTATTACCTATAGCCCAGTTCTTTTCCACATGCTTTTGAAACATGCAGACAACCATGTATCAAATATCTAGATGTTTTACCAAAATCTCACGCTCAAGATAGACAACACTTAAAGTATCATTTTCTCCTGAAAACTGATTTGACTACAAATGTTAACATCACCGTCATCAATTTCATCAGACAAGAAAAAAATAAAACAGAATCTTAGACTCTTCTCTTTCCCCACCTACTTACTTGAATCATTCACTAACTCATACCAGTTTATCCTTCTAAATCGATTGCAAAACCATCCTCTCTTTTATTCACACTGCCATTGCCTTAACTTAAAAATACATCATCTCACACCTGAACAATTTTTATAGTCTCCTAACAGGTCACTCAGCAGCCATTATCTTCCCTTCTAATTCATTATCCACACTTCCTTATCAATTCTAATTTTAAAACTCAGACTTGACTCATTTATTCAAAAACTATATACTGAGTACCCATGTAACTCTGGATACTTTCTAAGGCACTAAGAATACAGAAGTGACCCAAACTAACCAAGCCTTTGACCTCATGGAGCTGATTTCTACTGAGATGTGATCATATTTCTACCCTCTGAATTAGCTTTCACCAGACAATTGACTACATAAGAAAATAAAATAAAGAAATCTTATAATGACACACCAGGTCCTTCACCATTCCAGCTAGGTAGTTGTCAATTTATGGTAGGCATTTGAATCACTTGAATTCTTGTTAAAAATGTGTTTTTGTGATTTCCTTCTTAAGAGAGTCTGATTCTGTCCACCAAGGGTGGAACCTCTGCATTTTTAATTAGACTCCCAAGTGATTCTGATACAGGCAGCTCATGAGCCACACCTTGAGAAACACTTCTCTATTTTGTCTACCTTTCCAATGTTTCCTCCTGCCACTTCTCTCTGTTCATCATATGTTTCAATAGTATCAAACTATTTTAGCTTCTTCACCACAGTGCAATATGTTTTACCTCTCTGCATCCACCTATCCTGGTTGTATTGGGCCACTTCACACCTGCTGCTGTAACAACAACAACAAAATGACAGTGACTTAAGTTGATGGAGATTATTTCTCATTATCCAGTGTGGCTATTCCTAAATATATTTTCTTTTTTTTTTATTTTTGAGATGGAGTCTTGCTCTGTCACCCAGGCTGGACTGCAATGGTGCAATCTCAGCTCACTGCAACCTCTACCTCCCGAGTTCAAGTGATTCTCCTGCCTCAGCCTACTGAGTAGCTGGGATTACAGGCATGTGCCATCATGCCTGGCTAATTTTTTTTGTATTTTTAGTAGAGACAGGGTGTCACCATGTTAGCCAAGATGGTCTCGATCTCCTGACCTTGTGATCTGCCCCGCTTGGTCTCCCAAAGTGCTGGGATTACAGGATTGAGCCACTGTGCCTGGTTTCTGAATATATTTTCTAGATGACCTTCCTTTAAGTGATTACTCTGGGATCTAGGCTCTTTCTTTCCTATCCTGTTGTATTAGTCTGTTCTCACACTGCTATAAAAAATACCCGAGACTGGTAATTTATAAAGAAAAGAAGGTTAATTGACTCCCAGTTGCACATGGTGGGGGAGGTCTCAGGAAACTTAACAATCATGATGGAAGGTGCAGGGGAAGCAAGCTTGGACCTTCTCACATGGTGGCGGGAGAGAGAAGAGTAAAGAAGGAACTTTCAAACACTTGTAAAACCATCAAATCTTGTGGGAACTCACTATCATAAGAGCAGCATGAGGGAAACCACTCCCATGATCCAATCACTTCTCACCAGATTTCTCACTGAACACCTGGGAATTACAATTCAAGATGAAATCTCTATGGGAACACAAAGCTTAACCATATCACCTGTCAATACCTGGCCTCCAAGGTGTCCACATCATGGGAAAAGAATATGGGGAAGGAAAGTCCACTGGGTACTTAACAGTCACAAACTGGAAGGGACACACATTGCTTCTGCTTACATGTCACTGGTCAGAATGAGTCACATGGTCCCACTCAACTGCAAGCAGGCTGGGAAATGTGGTCCTGGCTGGGAAGCTTCTTCTAAGCAAAACTCCACCCACAAACTTGTAGTGATCAGAAAGATATTCCTGCCACCATCTGCCCAGATACAACTCAGTTGCTGGTCCTTAGCAGTTATGGAATGGCAATCATTTTGAAGCTCCCCTATGTTGACAATGAGTGCCCCCATATGCCCCCTTATTCTCACATACAGTAAAATTCATTTCCCTTCCCACAAGGGCTGACTCAAAGTCCCATCCAGTCAGTGTATCCAGCACAAAGCCCACAATTTCTGAGTGATGTGTAGTCTCTCCATCAGTTGTGGATGTAGCCCCTCTTAGCTTAGCAACTAAAAGGAAAAGTTCTCCTTCTCACCCCACATCCAATATGTAGTGATACACCACAGACAGGATAACCTAAGGACAGACTCCCAAAAAGGAAGGATGCCAGACACAACTCAGTTACTGGTCCTTAGCAGTTATGGAACGATAATCATTTTGAAGGCCCCCTACGTTGACAACGAGTGAATTTTCTTATTTGGGTCCCAGTAGTGCTCTCTGGGGGTAACTCCCTAGTTTCTTATTCTCCTTTGCCCCTGGCTCTATCTGGGAGTTTTTTGCTTTTTTTCCTTCTTTTTCCTTTTGCATGTCTTCCTTAGCCATATTTAAAGAAGCTATTGGAGAGCATGCCCTCCCAGGGGATTGCATAACATTTCCATATTTCTTCCTGCTTACAAACTAGAGGACCCAGAGGGTATTGTACCATTGAGTAGTTAAGGCTTTTGTTTTAGCCTTGTCTTCAAAACTTGGTAGTCTTCTGATTGATTTTCTTCTAGTCAATTCCAGATACCTGTAAGTACACTTGTGGATTAGACTAACACTCAACACTGATTTATTTCATTCCATTTTCTCCTCCATGCCTCTTTCTATTTCAACCTAATGATGAAACTTACCTTAGCCGTGTTAAGACTATTTGAAACTATGGATGGAATAGGTAGTATCTTAATATAATCTTTGCATTGAGTCACTTTAATCAACTGAAAGGGGTTTTAAATGTCACTCGGAACTCTTTTAATTTCTAAAATTCCAATTTTTTAGCATTTGGGGTCTTGAAATAGTCAAATTTTCAACTATGCAAAGTCTCATGTATTTGACCTCTCTCTATTATTTCATTTTTGCTTGTAGGTCAGACAATTCTTTCCAAATCAACTAACACAACTCACTAATGCTGTTTTCAACCTCTTCTCTTGGGGTTGAAGAGGGGATGAACTGTAGACTAAGTAGGAATATCTGCCTCCTGGTTTTCCATATGAAAAAGTTTAACCAGATATTTTGTTTTTATATTACAGGAACTACTATTTTTCTAATCTCTGATATCAGTTTTCTTACTAATCAAGAACCAAGCTCATGTCACATTGCTTGATTTTATTCTTTAATAAATATATAACTCTAATTGCCCTAGTCTTCACTGGCCTGAAGATGCCAATCAAAGCCATTGATAATGTCTCCAATGCCACTGGATCATGTTCACAATCATGCATGAAGAATCTGTAGAGCCCTAGGAAACCTTAATCATACTTTGAAGTCACAATGAATTGCCAAGCAGGTTTGCTTTGCACCATACTGCTTCTGCTCTTCTGTCAATATCCTCTGGCACTACCTGTTTGTCTAGCTTCCAGTATTTCCTGCTAGGCACCTGCTGGGTATTTCCATGTCCATTGGGAATCTGCCATATCCTGCTGAACATTTCAGTTTCTACCAGTGCTCTTCTAACTTCTCATTTCATAATGAACTAAATTTCTCAATACCAAAGGAGTGCTGTGTTTTACAAAGATTTGTTTCCTCTTTTTGGTGTCACTATTTGATGTCATTCATAATGCTTATGCACCATGCTTCAAAACTCATATACTTTGGTCCTGCAACCTACTTCTGTAGCACTCTGTCTTCACTAAGCTCAAACCATACAGTCAGGCCCAGTGTTAGCCCAGATGCCACCTCTTACATGTACTGACTTTCTCTAGATACAGTCACAAAACTTTCTCTTGCTGATCCTTTTCTCCTTGGTAAATCAGCTTTTTCAACTGACCTCTGAGAATCCCTTGGCTCTCACCCTTAGGCATTTTTCCAAACTGAGTGTAGATTTTCCTATGACCCCTCCTACAAATACATTGTGTCATTTGAGTAAATACATGTTTTCTTTTCATAGATTTTCCCTTACACCTTGTTTAGTCAGAAACTCTCCTTCAGTCTTCCAAACCCTAGTTCAAGGATGACCTTCTTGGTGAATCATCTCAACCATCTCTACCTCTCACCTGAGAATAGCACTTTCTGCTGCATGCTAACTCAGTGTGTAGCTTATGAGACTGATTAGTGAATATTAGCTTGCCTGTCTCTCTCCCCTATGCTGTAGTACGAGCCTTACATGTATTCTGTATCTGCCATGTAGAAGGTATTTGGTCAATGTTAATTGAGTTTAATTTCACTAATATCCCTTTCTTAGAACACATTTCATCTTCACAGGTTATACAGCCTTTTCCATCTAGTCTCTCTCTGTGTCATATCCAGGTGGATTAACTGTCTGCCTCAGCCAGCTCACAAAGGGCTGTGAAGTGAATGGAATGCCCATGAAGCGCTATGTGATTCTGAGCATCATTTAACACATACAGATGTGCCTCCGCCATCACCATTTCTTGTTATCTGAGTAGCTGACTATCCTTGATGTATTGACGTTTTATCTGCTTTCAATATTTCAAAAGTTTAAGAAGATCAGCTTATAGAGCTGCATGTGGCAGGGAACAACATTTTGTCTTACAACATTATTTGAATTGTGACACAAGGCTCCTTGACCTAATTCATGAGAAAACATGAAACCATTTTGATCTGAAAACTGCTCTGGAAAGTAATTTTCCTCTGAAACACATCTCAGACAATGTGGGTACCAACTTAATTTTTCTCCTTCACCACTGTTATTTACGAGGTAGAGGCAAGGAGAAGAGAGATGCTTTTAGATGAAAGGTGAAATATTCTATTGTAGGGTATGTTTTATGAGGAAGAAAAAGAGATATAATTTCTGACTCTGGGTTTGCATAGGCTCCAGATATCTTTTAAGTTACCATCTCAACACATTATTTAAGGCTCTGTTCTCTGGGATTTTGAAATCTTAGTTTATTTTTTGATATAAAGTCATATCATTCACAGGGTAAATTCTCCCCTAACAATTGCCAAGTGAAGGGCATTGTTTTTCCACATATCTTCAAGGTTAAAAGGTTTCATTTACTCAGAATGTATTTAATAACTATAGCGTCATAAAATATACTCTCAATGACACGTGGTTCATCATGTGTTATTTTCCACTAGTTTATTCAACAATAGTATCCATCTCTGCTATTGTTTGGATTCTGGAGTTAGGACCATGAGTGGAAATGGGAGATGTAAAAACAACTCTGATGCCTTACATGAAGGAAGTGTTTTTAGAAGTTCTCCAAATAGAACTGGTTCCAGCAATGAATTTTCATGGAACCTGGCTCCAAACCATGCCCCGAACCCAACATTGCACAGATGAAATGATTGCTGTGGGGACAGTGGCATGAGAAAGTGTCATTCAGGCATTTGAGAAGTTCTATGACCAAAGAAGGTCCTTTTCTCACTGTCTCTTTTCCTAAGTAAGGTAATTCCTAAAGTGACCATGAAGGGAGCGGAGAGTGTGATCTCGTACATGCTGGGAAGGATGTGTGATGTAGATACAGGCAGAAGCATCGGCCAGAGACTTTTGAACAGTCTGGTGAGCACAGAATGAAGAGAAGTCATGGGGAATGGAGAGAGGGGGGAAGTTGGGAATAGCAGAAATGACAGAAGAAGGCTTTAAATTCTGCAGAACTTCTCTGGGAGACATCAGATGTTAGGCATGATCTTGAACTACCAGAAATGGCCCTATAAGGGACACTACCAGACCCCATTCCTCAAGGCTGCACAGGTGTCAGGGAAGGCCTGGATGCCTCCCCTTAACTTGAATGCTCAGACCCCAAACCAAAGTTGGTCACTATCTGATGTGGTTTGGCTGTGTCTCCACCCAAATCTCATCTTGAATTATAATTCCCACATTTCCTACTTGCCATGGGAGGAATCCAATGAAAAGTGGTTAAATCATGGAGGCAGGTCTTGTCCATGTTGTTCTTATGACAGTGAATGAGTCTCATGAGATCTAATGGTTTTAAAAATGGGAATTTCCCTGCACAAACTCTCTCTTTGCCTGCCACCATTCACATAAGATGTGACTTGCTCCTCCTTGCCTTCTGCCATAATTGTGAGGCCTCCCCAGCCATGTGGAACTGTAAGTCCATCAAACATCTTTCTTTTGTTAATTGCCCAGTCTCTGGTATATCTTTATCAACAAGGTGAAAATGGGCTAATATACCATCTGATGCAGGAAGAAGAACATGGCCCCTTCTGTGTCCATAGTTCCAACCACAGGGGTGATTGGGGCTGCCTGCAAGCAGGAGTGTTAAAGTTTCCTTCCCTTTAGGCCAGGGTTTCTCAACTTGGCACTACTGAATTTGAGCTGAATAGTTCTTTGTTGGAAAGGGGGTTGTCCTGTGCATTATAGGGTGTTTAGCAGCATCCCTGGCTTCTACCTACTGCATGGTCCTAGAAATAGCCCTTTCCTTGGTGTGACAATAAAAACGTCTCCAGACGTTTCCAAGTGTCCCCGAGGGGCAAAAGTGCCCTCAGTTGAGAGCCACTACTCCTGGCCAATGCGGAAGCAAAATTTACACATCTCTAAGCTGTAGCTTCACTCAGAACAGTCTATAATTTTCCCTAATGTCTTGATCTGTTTTTCTAGACATCAATCTCACAGCCTCTCCATTCACAACAAACCCCACTGGAATGATAACTCTTGTACAGCATGAGGCTGTTGCTACTGGCTGAGTCCACCACTTGGAATCCCATTAACAGTACTTTTTTTTTTTTTTTTTGGAAATTGAAAAACCTTTGAGTATTGTACATAGAGCAGGAAGGTATAGGGTATTCAAGAATAGTTGGGTATAAGGAGTTTCACTGGAAAGCATACAGGTTTTGAGTCCCAGCAATCTGATTTTGAATTCTCTTTCACCATGTAATACCTGTGTGACCATGAACAACTTATTTAATCTCTGTAGACCTGTGTTAGTATTGGTAAAATGTGAATTAAAAAGATAGTCCTCACTCCATCTCAGTGAGATATTGTGAGGAGAGTATGAATGTATGTACAGGGATACATAGCAGATACTCAATGGACAAACAGCAGTGACTGGTAGAGTCATATCACTGAGGGAGAGGATACATTTGGGATAGTATTTGAGATTGATAAGAGATCAGACAGATGGCAGACAGGATCCGAGGAGGAAAAAATTATAGCTATGTATCTGCTCCAGGTTATTATAAAAATGTTATTGGAAGTCCAGCTGCTTGTTGGTATCTTGTTTTCATAT
>PVKP010030547.1:0-27813 GCA_004027715.1 Plecturocebus donacophilus
GCCCTCCCAGCCTCCTTCCTGCCTCCTTGGGCATTCCTGCCCTCCTTCCTCCTGGGCCCCCCTGCCCTCCTCCTTGCCCTCCTGGGTCCTCCAGGCCTCCTTGCCCGGTCCTCCTGGCCTCTTTGTTCTCCTTAGCTCCCCAAACCTCATCTTCCTGGATCCCCCACCCCTCCTGGTCTCTCTTAGCCTTGTCAGTCTCATCTCCCACCATTCATCCTAAACAACTGACAGCAGCAGGAGTCAGAGAAATCCCCAGGTAGACGCAGGCAGGTCCCCGGTGAAACCTGACCTCCAAAGCAAAGACAGTTTCAAGTCCGAAAGCCAAACTGTAAGTGTCGGATAAATCCACAGACCGGATTGAGAACGTGTTTTCCTGTTTGGCGTGCTTTCCTCTGATTGGTCCCCACCCTTCACCTATTTTACATAAACCTACCCTTCTCTAATTGGTTTTTACACTGCTGTGCCCATCTCTGAGTTGTGCCTTTTTTTTTTTTAGCCTTTTTTGCATAGTCATAAACCAATCAACATGCACTCCCCCATTCTGAGCCCATAAAAGCCCTGAACTCAGCCACACAGTGGTGGTCGGGGCGGGGGGACTGCCTGACCGAGGGTAGGGGGCTGCCCTCTCTGGGTCCTCTCTGCTGAGAGCTATCACTCAATAAAACTCTCTGCCTGGGCGCAGTGGCTCATGCCTGTAATCCCAGCTACTTGGGAGGCTTAGGCAGAAGAATCGCTTGATCCCTGGAGGCGAAGGTTGCAGTGAGCCGAGACTGCGCCACTGCACTCCACCCTGAGCAACAGAGAGAGACTCTATCTCAAAAACAGACAAAAAAACTCTCCACCCTTCTCACCTGTCAGTGGTCAGGGTAACCTATTCTTGGATGCAGGGCAAGATCTCAGGACTCACTGAAGGCAGGTGTGAAAAATGCTGTAATGCTGTAGCCCTCCACCCTGCACCAGCGCTGGGCAGCCACCCCCCACACAAGAACAGCAGTGGGGCCAGGCCAGCCCCAGAGCCGCAGGCAGGGCAGGGCAGCGGGACCAAATGGGCCGAGTGGGCAGCTACTTCCTGTGCCTAGTGAGGGCCCAGGGAGGCCCGGGCAGGGGCATTGCCAGCCTCGGGGGCTTACAGCTGGCAAAGAGACACCGAAAAATCCTTCATCACAATGTCTTCTCTGACATGTCTGGTCTGGGGCTGGAGCTGTTCATACATAGAGTAGTATTCTTTCTTACGTGCGTTCTTTTGTGGTGTGCCGTTTTCACTTTGTGTCTTTGAGATTTGTTTCAGTTGCTGTATAGCATTCTGTTGTCTGGATATACTGCCGTTTATGTACCCAGTTTATTCAGTGTTAACAGACGTTCAGCTTGTCCCAGGCTGCTGCTGTTGTGAGCAGCCTTTGCAGAACCTGCTGTATCCTGGAGCCGCGAGGGCTGCCCTGAGGTCTGCAGGGGCAGCTGCTGGGCTTGGCTAAGGTTCCCCATGTGGCAGACGATGGCGAAGGTCTTCCCAGGTGGCTGGCGGCTGCAGCTTCAGCAACACACACCTCCCCACCCGCCCTGAGCCCGGGCCAAGGCTGGATGTCGCTGGGCGCTAGAATTTCTGCTCACCCAGTGTGAGACAGGATTAGCAGTGGGTGGTCACAGGAAGATGGAAAACCTAAGCAACAATGAACACAGGAACGTGGCAGAATAACCACAGGACAGGAGAAAACCCAAAGCCAGGGAGAGAGAAGGCCAACCCATCAGTGTGAGGCCTCCTCAGTTCTTCTGGGAAAACCCGAATAAGAGAATGGGGCTGTAGTGAGGGGTTACTCGAAATCCCCTTCATCCCAGGCTACCTGATGATGATCCCACCCTCTCATTAAAGAAACACCCACAAAATGGAATGCTCAAAGTCATCTAAGCGTGCCTCCCTCTCCTGAGCTCACCTGGCTTCTCACTTAGGTGTGTGCTCTCACTTTGCAGCAAAAGCTGCTGCTTTTCACATCTAATTTCTTGCTCTGAAGGTGCCAAGAACCTGGAAACCAGCTGGGGGTGGGGTCTCACCAGCACCTGGAGACCCTCCTGAACCATGTGGCAACCAGTGGAGATACAAAGGTGTCTTATGATTTCGTTTGCGTTTTCCTGGTTAAACCTGAGGTGGTTGTTGCTTGTATTTAATCAGCCACGTGTTGCTGTCATCAACCTAATTTGCATTTATTATCTCTTTGCTATTATTTTGTACAGGATATTTTGGATTCATGTTCTTGAGTGATTGATTTCTCAGGAGCTTGCTGGGTTTAGTTTTGGTGTGCCAGCTCCACAGAATGACCTAGGGAGAGCTTTCTCTATTTCTATACCTGACTGATTGGTGTACAGCTTTAAATTAGGTGTATCATTGACTTTGAGTACAAAACCAGCCTTATATGTCAGGGATGAATCCCATGATGTATAATCTTTCTGTCGTGTTGTGGAATTCAGTTTGCTAATGTTTTATTGGGATTTTTATATCAATTTTCATCAGAGAAATGGACGCTTAGTTTTTTGTTCTGTTTTTATATTCGTTTTTGGAACTGAATGAAGTGCAGTGCATTCCATCAGAGATTTGCGTTGCTTTCTAGGGGTTTGGGTGGACAAGTCTATAGCTTCTGGCTTTTTAAGCCACTTGCCAAGGTCCCTCTGACTACAGGACCACGAGCCTGGGACCAGTACATACCATCATGGCACAGGCTTCCTGGGCCAGTCGGAGATTGTGCAGTGGCCGGGGGGCTTGGCCTTTCTACCCACACCTGCCTGAGGCCACACAGATCCTAGGTCTCTGCGGCTGGAGTTGTAGTGTCCACAGCTCACCTCAGTTTCAATATTTTGTCCTCATTTTCTTTCTTCTGCTTTTAACAAGATAAAGCACATATTTCATCTGGCATTTGTGGCTTTTCTCTGTGGGAGATTCTGTCTGAATACCTAACCAGCATGGTACACAGATAATGAAAGTCAGCATTCACCTTTTAAATAGCAGCACTCTCAAAAAATTGAAAAAGTCCTAGGTAGTAATTATGTTAGTGAAAAATTGAAACTGTTTATTAGGTAAATGATATGGTCTTCATGCGTTATTTATGTAGTAAATAGTCTGTTTTTCGTGTCTTTTAAAAGAAATTTTCTGTTCGTTTCTTTTTTTAAAATTATGTATATAAAATAAAACTTACCATTTTAACCATTTTGGGTGTATGGTTCAGTAGCATTCTGTACCTTCACATCGTTGTGCAATGTAAAAAAGCCTTTTTGAACCATTTCCTTAATTAATACCAAAGGAATTTTATGTGTATACATACATTTCTAGTGAAAAATTCTTGGAAAAACTTGACTAACCAATATTGATTAAAATGGCTAATCATTGCAGTAATACTAGACTACTCAGATGGTTTTCCAAAGTTCTGACTGTTTCTGTGGAAAGAAGCTCTCCTGTGTGCGTAGACTCCATGCTGAGTGGTGAGCAGGGCCTCCTGTGCTTCCAGCACATGGAGTGCTCGTCTGCTTGGACAAGCACTTGGAGTGCTTTTCCAGCACTTGTCTGCTTCCGTGGATGGCGGTGCGTCTGGGGAGTGAGATCTTGCGCGCACAACCTGTCGTGGAGGAGACACAAGTCTCGTGATTTTCTCTTTTAAAACTTACCCTGTTTGTTTCCTTAGCTTTTCTTCTTACATACGCTTCATTGATTTAGATCACTCCTCAGAAGTGGAATTTTTAGACTTATTGTCAACATGGGTCATCTTGTTTCAGATGAGCATATATGATGTACTATTGTTCGCAACCAGTGATAGCATTTAGGGTTTAGAACAAAACCTTTAATAAGAACAATCATATAAATAGTTTTAATTTGGAGATAACTTTAACAAAGTGATGAAATTTTAACATGTTGATGTTTTGTGTGTAGTTTAGAAAATATTCCCATGGAAAATTAATGGATATGTTTCATTTACAGTAATGCTATAATCCCAAAATTTGCCACCTTCTACTTACAAAACTGTAAGAGATAATATAAAAAAGAATGTATGTGATGGATGAGGAACTATTATATGTTAATACTTAGCACATTTGTGAAAGTAACATGCAGTTATATATTTATAAACCTTATGCTAGGACCTTTTAGACTTTCTCATAATGAAGCATACTACTAATGTGTCCATGACTTTATTATTTTATCCTGAAATTGTTCTCCTTTTGGTGATACTTTATCATTTTTTGGAGAAGGCTTTTTCTCCTTTCTTTACTGTGTAGACTGGACAGAGCAGTTGCCTGGCTTTTCCTTCACCCTCTGAAGGTCCCTTTGGGTCCCAGCTGTGTATGGCATCTTCCTTTCCCATATAAACCTCTCCCTTTCCAGGTCCGGCTTCACCCTCTGCAACCCTGAGGCCAGCAGTACCCAGGCCTAGGCCCAGGCCCAGGGTAGAGACCTGACTCACAGGTTCCTGGTCGCCTCCTGGACTTTGATTTGCACAGTGACACGCCCACAGTCTTAAGTTAATGCTCTATTAGAGCCACTTGATTCTTTTTTTGAGATGGAGTCTTGCAGTGTCGCCTGGGCTGGAGTGCAGCGGCATGATCTCGGCTCACTGCAACCTCCGCCTCCTTGGGAGGCTGAAGCAAGGGTTCAAGAGATTCTCTTGTTTCAGCCTCCAAAGTAGCTGGGGTTACAGGCGCCCACCACTATGCTCAGCTAATTTTTGTATTTTCAGTAGAGATGATATTTCACCATGTTGGCCAGATGGTCTTGATCTCCTGACCTCATGATGTGCCCGCCTCAGTCTCCCAAAGTGCTGGGATTCCAGGCGTGAGTCCCCATATCCAGCCAGGCCACTTGATTCTTAATGGGAATATAATTTAGGTTATCTGATGTGAAATACTACCAGAAACAGAACTGAATTTGTTTAAAAAAAGGAACTATTTTTAGAATTATTCAGTATTATGCAAATATTCATTTTTTCTAAAGCTATTTTATAATATTATACAGACTATTCATATTGAACACCAGTTGTTAAATTTATGCAAAAATAGTTCTGGCAAAACTATTTCATCTGAAAACATTTTTTTGATTTGTAAATATTTATGGTAAGTTCACATGATGTCAGAGTGTTTGTTAACTGGTAGTCGTATGCAAAATGTAAAATAGGCTGGGCCAGGCGCAGTGGCTCATGCCTGGAATCCCAGCACTTTAGGAGGCTGAGATGGGTGGATCATGAGGTCAAGAGTTTGAGACCATTCTGACCAACGTGGTCAAACCCCCTCTCTACTAAAAAATACAAAAATTAACCAATCGTGGTGGTGTGTGCTGTGCCTGTAATCCCAGTTACTCAGGAGGCGGAGGTTGCAGTGAGCTGAGGTCGCATCACTGCACTCCAGCCTGGGTGACGGAGTGAGGCTCTGTCTTAAAAACAAACAAAAACCAACTTGGGTTATTTTCTTATCCTTTTAACCCCTTGATTTAATCTTTTGCTGGTGATGGTTGATGTGACTTCAGATAAGAAACCTCTTAAATTTATAGTCAGAAACTCATTCCATTGTGTGAATGTTTCTTTTTTGAAGAGACTCTGTTCTTCTCATGTCCATAATGAGATGCTAATTTTCGATGTTTGTTTCTTCTTTAAAATTGCCTTTCTACAGCCAAACGGAACGTCATGAAGGACCAGTTCCTGGTTTTCCACAGTAAAATTAAGTCGTCTGGCTATGCTTCAGCACCACAGTGAGTAAACTCGTGTCAGTGAGAATCGGGAATGCACCTGCGTCACAGATGCAGGACTTTAACACCAGTAGGGACACAGATACGTCCCTGAGGGTCACATTAAGGAGAGAGGACATAGCAATGTAAACAGGAGTTAAAATGTGGTGAGTTGGACCCCAGCGTGCCAGTCAGCAGCAGCTGCGGCAGCAAATGTTTCCTGAGCACTCACTGTGTGCTGGGCCACAGAGCGGCCCTGCGAGTCCTTGTCCGATAACTAGGTGGTCCCGTGAGGTGAGGGCAAGCCGGTGGGGTGTGGGACTGGGAGAGCAGATGATGGTCTAAACAGATGTGGCCCCTCAAGGCTGCACACAGTGCTCTTCTTGGAACACAGCTTTGCTGTAACGTCAGAGCAGATCACAGAATATATGTAAGCCCTGGGTTAGCAAGGCTGCTCGCAGACAGGATACTCTGAGAAAACACGGGAGGCCTTGAGATTCCCCCAACCTCCACAAGCCCATTCCTCAACGGGAAAGCTGACTTTCCTGAAGAAAATGCAGACACATCCCCTCCTCCTGCCTCCCCTCTTGACCTTTTATGTCTCTTAACACAGCGGCCAAAATGGCCCTGTGACCTGGAGTCCCTGTCCTCAGAGCACACGCTAGTCTCCCTGGTTGGCGCTCACCTCTGCCAAGCTCCCGCTTCATGTGCCCCTGGCCCCGTCCCCACCCACCCCTCCCCCGCTCCGCTGTGCTCCAGGCAGAAATCCCAGGCCACTCTGTAAACTCACAGCCTCCTCTCGTCCAAGGGCTTTCCTGACCTGCTTGTTTGTTCTCTTTGGCTTGAACAATGGAGACTGTGCCTTATTATCTGTTCCTTAAACCGCTGTGCCTTGGACAGCACTCAGCACCCTAAACTCTCATAAGGCATTTCTGGAGGGATGGATGGATGGATGGAGAGATGGGTGGAAAGGGATGGAGGGATGAAAGATGGATGCATGCTTGCATGGATGGTGGGGATGGAGGGATGGAGAGACGACAGATGGATGAGTGGGTGGATGGATGGAGGGGATGGATGGGTGGAGAGCTGAGGGATGGATGAGTGGTTACATGGATGGTAGGGATGGAGGGATGAGAGATGGATGAGTGGGGCGATGAAGCGGGGATGGAGGGATGAGAGATGGATGAGTGGTTGGCTGGATGGTGGAGATGGAGGGATACAGAGATGGAAGATGGATGAGTGGGTCAATGAAGGGGGGATGAATGCATGGGTGGATGGATGGAGGGATGAGTGAATGGATGGATGATGATTGGGTGGAGTAATTCTCCAGTGGCATCTGCAGCTTTGTATGGATTCCCCAGGTCTGCCATATTAAGGCATGTTGTGAGTGTTGGGCTTGGTGTGGGAGCCCCCGGGGGATGAGGGGTTGCCAGACATTGGTGGCTCTGAGTGCCAGCCTGGGGCTTTGGACGTAACAGGAAAAGCCCAGCATCAGGTTCCTATTCAGGATTTTAAAGGAGTCACAGGACAATGTGTAGCAGGGGGATGTCTCTGGGGCAGCCTCAGAGACACAGGAGGGGAGGAGGTGACTTGAGGACTGGAAAACAGGTGGGAGGGGCTTGAGAGCATTTATGCAGACATCTGCGTCTATGTATATGATTTTTATCACTGTAAAATATAGATCTCTTAGGAACCTTAGAGCTCTTAATATTTGAGAGTGATATAGAGTTTTCTTTCCGCAGCTTAACTATGTTTTCGCCAAAGACCAACATCAAGAGTGAGGGTAAAGGACCTTCAAGACACAGGAGCAGCTGCACACGGTGTGTGATCTAGTACGCATCCAAGTTCATTAGAAATAGCCCAGACCCTTACAATACTTCAACTGGTTCCTTTCCAAACAGGTAGAAGACCTTACATGTGTGCATGTGTTTATGTACATATGTACACAGATATGTATATTATTTATATATCTTTTTAGCCAAATTTAATTCTTTCCTGTTAATTTTTCAGACATTCTGTGTTCTTACCACCTTAACACAATTTTGAAATATTAAATTTTTGTTAAAATTTAGTTTAGAAAATATTGTAGCTGATGCTCACCCTGCCATGGCGGTGGATTGGGTGAAAATGTTGGGGCCGCTATAGCGCCAGGTGCCCATTCTGAGTGGCCGTGGCCCGCGCCATTGGGAGAGCACCTGTCCTCAGGGCTGGCTCACACTGGCTGTGGCTGGCTGTGGGCATGTCCTGTAGACAGCTGGGCCCCTTGTGACTGGACAGGCAGGCATCTGGGGCCTCTCCCAGTCCTGGATTTAAGATTACATTGTCCGAGAAGAGATATGGGCTGCTGTACGTAAAACCCATTTTAATGTACGTGGGTCCACTTCACAATCACTGTGTTACTGAGCGCTTGTGTTGGCTGTGCCCATGCTCGCTGTGCTCTTCTGCAGCCTGCTGCTGTCCCCGCCGTGTTCTGCTTGATATTGTGATGGGCTCTCAGCAAAATGCATCCGGCCTCACACAGATGAAGCATGGCATCACACTTACATTCAACTCTGGTTTTTTTGGTGATTTTTTTCTGTGAGGGCCCTCGTTTCCAGACAGAGCACGCTGTCTCTTCTGTGTTTGGCTCTTGTGGGCCTTCTGTTGAAAACTACTGGGCAGCAATGGTGGCGAGGCCTCCACGTGCCCACGCAGGACTCAGGCGTGTACACAGAAGGCGTTAGTGTACATGGAGGGCACTGACGTGCACATGGAAGGCATTTGCAGATGATTTGAGTGATTGGTATTACACCACCACCCACAGCGGCATGAAACTGGAAAGTGAAATTCATTTTCTCTTAGTGAGAACCCTCATCCCAAATCATCACAGGCCTCACATCAGTTTATATGAAACACAACAAATCCTTGCTGTTTTATATGTAAAATATATGTCTTTTTTGGCAGTGTGGAATGTAAGTCTATTTAAAAGAGTTGTTTCATGATTTTGAATGTAAGAGTCTAAATATACACATTTATAGATAAATATTCAAGCTTACTGGAATACAATTATACGTGTAGATGAGGGGAAGCCCACTTTGTTTCTTGGTTATATTTTACTTCTAATCTCACTTTGATTTTTTTTGTTTATTTATTTTATTTATTTATTTTATTATTTTTTTTCTAATCTCACTTGGAATGTCTCCTGATTGTCGTTGCCTCCGGCCTTCCCTCAGGGAGGCATATGCCGTGGACTACGTGGTGCCTGCCAAGCCTGGCCCCTGGGTCGCCGCAGCCCCTGCCTGCACACGTGTGTGCTGCATCCAGTACTCAGGTGTGCCACATCCTGCGGGAGCTGGGTAGCATTTCATTTGTAAGATCCTTTTATTCTGTCCACTGTAAACATTTTTCTATTGTATCATAAATTGTAAATATATTTGTAAAAACCTTGGTTAACTTGAAGTTGCATGGGATGGTTTGTATCTAGATTAAAACCGAGACTTCATTTCACTTGACTATAGTGAGGGTGGTCACCAAGCATCTCACCCCTGCGTTGGCACAGAGACTGGCACTCACTCACAGCACTGAATTTGCTGTTCCGTGTCCAGCTCCTCTGGGTTTTGCTCTCTGTGTATCTGACCCCTCCTGCAGAAGCATTAAGGTGGGCCTGGTGGAAGGGCTTTGGTAGGCAGAGAAGCTAGCAGAACAGTCGCCAGATCCCTCTGGAGACGTAGCCTCTGCTTACGGATGGGCTGGAGGCGCCAGGTGAGGGATGGGCATGGATGGCATTGCACAGGCTGTGCACAGTGTCCCTTCCTTTCCAGACCCTCAGCCGGGGCCTTTTCCTGCAGGGCTGAGTGTGTCTCAGCTTCTGTGACAGCCGCCCTATTCTCACATGTGCCCTGATAATGCCTTCACCAGATGTCCATTGGACCTCGGCATTTTTTTTTCTAAATAATGTTTGAAAGAAGGGAGGAACAGCTTGTGAGAGTGCCCTTAGCTTTGGCTAGATAGTTGCACCACTCGATGCTTCTCAGAAGCGAGATTGACTTGCAGGCGAGCTGTGTCCTTGCCTGGGGACTGGACAGAAAGTCCTGTCTGGGCTGGTGCCTTGCCCCACCCTCACACCACCCGTCAAGAGGGTTGAGTCGCCTAACAGTTACCATTTGCCATTCTACTAAATTCCCTTTATTTTATTATATAATTGTAGCCACAGAAGTTTTAAAATCATTTTTGGATATTAGATATGTAGTATTATCAGTAAAGTCCGTTTGATCTTTGATAGACCAGAACATTCCTTCAATCTTATCGGCCCACAAGTTTGAATATTTTGGGTGACATCTGTCATTTATTTCTACCCTGTTTTCGGAAATGGTTTCAACATAACTGCTTAGCTGAATGTGCCTCTGGACAGTCCGCTGATTCCAGGCAGGCCCCGGCACCGTGTTTCAGGGGCCGTCCTGTCTTGGGTACAGCACCTTTTGGGTGCAGCCCTTTCTGTTCACACCTTGTACGGCAGCCTCCCTCTCTCATCCTGCTGTCCTCTTCTGTTAAAGGAGGCTGATGACGATGACAAAGCAGTGCCTTACAAGGTTGTCAGATAGAGGACTCGAGAAAGGGTGGACACAGGGGCTGGTGCCTGCAGACCCCATGCTGATGTTCGTCTGTGTGTTTCAGAACCAAGTTTGTGAGAAGTTCTACATCTTGCCTGTGGTTAGTATGACTCCTATGAATTAGGCTTTTCTAAGAGGCCTTTGTTTTTATTTTTTTAACAGGAGATGGGCAGTGGATGGCCTGTGGGTTGGCCAACCGTCTGTCTCTGGTTTTCGATGCCAGCCTGACTGGGACACCTGCTGTATTTTCAGGTAAAATGCGTCTTAATTTCACTCAGTATGAATGTAAGGGTGGGTCCCACTTAGGTCCTGGTTGTCAGTTGCTAAATGACACTTTTGTTTTCTTTGTCTAAACTGGATTCACTGAGCTCTTAAACCATTCAAGGTAGGCATAACTCATGAGAACAGCATGGCAGCACTTTTGTGACTGGTGCCCTGGAGACCAAGAGCTGATCATCTGTAGAGGTTTAGGGGAGTGAGTGAAGTTGAATCCTAAATAATTGAAATATATTTAATTAATATAATCAAAAGGTATAAGGTTGAAATATATTTTGAAATTTAGTAGGGTTTGTACATAGACTTTTTCATAAACATAATAAAGCAAACAATGTTTTTTAAAAAAAGTAGATCTGAGAGCAACAGTGTTAAAATTATGACCATGTCAACTCATAACTGGGGCCTCTATTTGATATCTAATTCTAATACCACAAAACCTGACAGCTCTTCATTAGGGTCCTGATACTGCTTGCATCAGAACTTACACTTGGTAGATATTTTAACAAAAGCAAAGAAACAACAAAAAATATTTCACTGTTTTTATACAGGTTGAGAATCTCTAATCCAAAATTCTGAAATCCAAATGCTCCCACATCCAGAATTCTTTGAGTGCTGACATGACGCCAAGGAAATGCTCACTGAAGCATCTCAGGTTTTGGATTTTTGGATTAGGGTTGCTTACCTGCCATAATGTGAATATTCCAAAATCCAAAAAAATGGGAAATCCAAAACACCTCTAATCCCAAGCATTGCGAATATGGGACACTCAGCCTGTCATGTAACCACCCCAAGGGCAGTCGTTAGGAAATGCGGAGGTGGGGACCGATGGGGCTGAGGGGGACGGTGGCAGTGGGGGCTAGGCCTGGGCAAGGCCACACCTGGGAGAAGATGAGCCCCCCAGTGACCACGACCTCACACTCTTGGCTCACTAATCCCCAAGGTGAGGTTTGGGAGGCCCCTAAAGGCTGGCAGAGCCAGACTCGGCTCCTACATGAGCAAAGCTGCCACCCCTGCATGGTCTGGGAAGAACACAGTTCTCCGGTCTTGGCCTGGATGCCATTCTCGCCCTTCGAGCACCCTTGCTCCTTGTCCCACCCCGTGTCTATTCTGCGTGGCCTGTTCCCCCATTGTGGCCTGGATGCCACCCTCGCCCTTGAAGTCTCTTGCTCCTGGTCCACTGTCTACCCTGCGTGGCCTGTGCAGAGCATCGTTCTCCCATCGTGGCCTGGATGCCACCCTTGCCCTTCAAGCCCCTTGCTCCTGGTCCCACCTGGCATCTATCCCTGTGTGGCTTGTGTAGAGCATGGTTCCCCTTCATGGACTGGATGCCACCCTCTCCCTTTGAGCCCCTTGCTCCTGGTCTCACTCCGTGTCTATCCTGCGTGACCTGTACAGAGCACGGTTCTCCCATTGTGGCCTGAATGCCACCCTTGCCCTTTGAGCCCCTTGCTCCTGGTCCCACCCCGTGTCTATCCTGCGTGGCCTGTGTAGAGCGTGGTTCACCCATCGTGGCCTGTATGCCACCTTCGCCCTTGAAGCCTCTTGCTCCTGGTCCAGTGTTTGTCCTGCATGGCCTGTGCAGAGCATCGTTCTCCCATCGTGGCCTGGATGTCACCCTCGCCCTTTGAGCCCCTTGCTCCTGGTCCTACCTGGCATCTATCCCTGCGTGGCTTGTGTAGAGCATGGTTCCCCTTCATGGACTGGATGCCACCCTCTCCCTTTGAGCCCGTTGCTCCTGCTCCCACCCCGCTTCTATCCTGCAGCCTCAGAGCCTCCACCGTGCACCCCAGAACCCTGAGCTGGCTTCTTTCGTGGCTGAATGGTTGATATGAGTGGTTATTCTGTTGATTGTGGATATTTCTCCACATGTTTTATTGTTGGAAAAAGGCTTTTCCCTGAACTAAAATGCAATGGGTTCTCAAACTCATTTTGACAAAAACTTGCTCTGTTTCTGTAGGGGGAGGGTCACATTTACCTACCTCAACTGCACAAGCCACATCGTTTCAGTTTGAGTGTGTAATGTTTAATAGTTACGTCACTCAACTTTGAAAATGTGACTGGTCTCTCGGCACCTGCCCAGAGCACAGAAAAATGAGTGTCTTTATTTCCATTATCATCTGGGACAAATAAGTCTAAATTCAAATGCCCTCCCGGAGAGTTCAGGGTCTCTGAGTGTACAGTCAGGTAATGCAGCCCAGCCTGAAAGCCACTGAGAGCAATCGTATTTAATTTAAGAAAGGAGTTACATGTTTCTGCTTTAGATTTTAGAATGTTTCCTATCAAAAATTGTGTCAATTACAAAGACAGGTACTCCAGTCCCATGCCTTCCTTCGAGCACATGCCTGGCACAGAGTAGGTTTTCTGCGATGCTGGATGGCAGGTTCTGAGTGCGCCGCGCAGGGGAGCTGCATTGTCTGTCACGCGCCCAGGAGTCAGTAGTGATCACTGTGAAGTTCTGGGGTCAGGCATTTCAGAAGATGAAATCTACAATGCCATGACAGATAGTGGAATTGTTTATAAAAAGAATCTTTGTCAACGTATGAAGTGAAGATCTGAAGATCTGCATCTCTGCTGCTCCTAGGCCCTTGGTTGGCTCGAGCTGCGTCAAGTGGCTTCTGCTCCACTCCTTCTCTGAGCAGGGACTGCACACGTCACCTTCTGTGCCGCTCACATCCCCACACCACTGACTGCTTCCCCCAAGCAGGGCCTGTATCCAGAGGAGGTCTAAGGCCTTGACCTAGGCTGGGCGCAGTGGCCCACGCCTGTAATCCTAGTGCTTTGGGAGGCTGAGTTGGGCAGATCACCTGAGGTCAGGAGTTCAAGACCAGCCTGGCCAACGTGGCGAAACCCCTTCTCTACTAAAAATATAAAAATTAGCCGGGTATGGTGGTGGGCACCTGTAATCCCAGCTATTTGGGAGGCTAAAGCAGGAGAATCACTTGAACCCAGGAGGCAGAGGTTGCAGTGAACCAAGATTGTGCCATTGCACTCCAGCCTGGGTACCAGAGCAAGACTCCGTCTCAAAAAGAAAACCAAGAAAATAACCCTGACCTGGACAGGATTTTAGAATTCTTTTCACTCTATTTCTGAAGCTCCTCATCTCATCCCACACACCACAGGGGAAACCAATCAACTGAAAAGGAAGAGAGAGGCCTTCCGTACAGTGAGGAGATTGAGGGGAGATTGGAAGAGGCACCCATGTGGGGTCCCCCATGGGCCCATTGCTTTGTGGGGATTGGCTCCAGTGGGCCCAGTGATTTGTCTTGGATGCACCCTACAGCCAAAGCGCTTCTCACCTGTGTCTGGGGCTGGAGCTCGGGAGAGGAGGGGGACTCCCCCTGTTGGCAGGTTCTGAGGAATCTCCGTGGTTTTCATCCTTGGGAGTGGGAGATCCATCCCTGACACTTGAGCTGAAGGACAGGCCACCTTGTCAGGGCTGTGCTGAAGGTGTTGCTCTGCAGTCCCTGCATTGCCGGTGCCTCTGCTGGCCTTTGTGTCATAGTTGGCCACTGGGTGCCCAGCAAACACTGTGCTCACAGGAGGAAGTGGGAAGGACTGGAGAAACACATTCGCAGTCTCGCTAAGAAGGAAGAATGTGGGTGGTAGCGGTAGCTTCACCTTCTCTCCTGTGCGACCTCATGTGGCCTCTGTGCAGCCTGTGGGCCAGGCTGGGGAGGCTGGTCTGAGTCTGATATTGGAAGAGGGTGGCCACATGGCTGGTAATGAAGTGACTTCTGAGGTCAGTGCCTGGGCGGATGCGTCAGGCCCTTGCCACTGGGAGGATGCCCTGATGGCCCAGGATACCTGCACTGGGTGCTGCAGCAGGCGTCTGTGAACCTGTGATATTTTCGGGATGCTGCAGAGCTGAGGATGCCACCAGTGTTCAGTACCAGCAGCGTGGGTGGCGTCTATTAATGGCAGTCAGGGATTGTGACTTTCCTTTGAGTCTCGCAGCTGCTGTTAGCGGAGCAGCAGTGAGGAATGTTTGGAGCTTTCCTTAACTGGCCTCGATACTTTTACTAAAACTGCCAGAACTCTACACGTGAGGGCAGCAAAGCTATTTCCCGTATTTCTGTGCAGTGAATTTCAGCCCTGTGTTTCCTGGGGTCCTGTTGCAGAACTGAGTTATATTCTTAAGTCTTTCCTGGTTTTCCCATCTTTATCTTGGTGCCCTGACAGATATGATGTAGTGAGATTGCAGTTCTTTGTCTAGTCTATAAATTATCACGTGTGATTCACATGCTGAGGCCCACAGGCTGGGACCTTATGCTCCATGGGGAGATCTTGGCTATGGCAAGAATTTTCTCGGGAGCTGTGGTTACCCATCCCCTGTGATTTTAATCACAAAATGCTTATCTATGGGGGTGAAATGGGGTCGTTGAGCAGGTCTGGGGTCATTTGTTGTCAGTCTTCTCCCTGTTATCCCAGCTGGAGTGCTCAGGGGTTCAGAGGCTGCAGGGCTGGGCTCTGCCTCTCCTTGCCTTCACCTCCCCAGCTCCTCCCCTCTCTCCCTGCTCACCAGGACACTCGCCTGGCTTTCTGCTCCAGGGCCGACCTCTGAGAAGATGCCTATCCCTGATCGTCTTAGTTTTCTCCTTTCGTCTGGGGCTGCTGCTTCTTAGAGCTGTCAGGTGGTGGCAGCTGAGAGACTGTTTTAAGACACCTCCTGGCCTGACAGCCGTTCTGGTGGTTATGAGGCAAGACAGGTCCAGAAAGCAGCACGTGCCCAGGGCCTGGGCCCCAGGGTTAGGCTGGGAGTAGGATGAGGTGGGGACCGGACAGAAAAGCTCTTATGGGCATGTAAAATAAACGCCGTCAACCTCGGAGCCTACCTTAGTTTAATATCAGAGTGGCACACACTGCCGATATTCAGATGCCTGAAGACCAGCGCTGGCACTCTCACAAATCAGCGTCAAAACAGCCATTTTGAGTTTAGGCAAAACTTTTTAAATCTGTCACAACAAATGATTGACTTATATGTGTGTGCTCAGTGATTTTTTTTTTAAACTTTTTTCTTCAATGTTGATAGCAGTTCTTTAAAATACTGATACATTATCATGGAGTCCTTAGATTTCTATGCTGTAATTCATAATACTAGATGTTACCGTGTTCTTCTCTGAAAACATACACTCACAGATGCACACATATGTTGAACATCATTGTTTAAGAAATGTGAGGTTTTACACTGCCTGGCTGAGGCAGTCAATCATACCCCAAACCTCAGCACCAGGCACTATATGCTCGTAACAAACCTGCACCTCACCTCCTGAATCTAAAATCAAAGTTGAAAAAATGAAGCCTGAGGCTTTAGAGCAACCGCCTTCAGAAGCCACATTGAGCCTCTACTGCAGGGAGACAGTGCACCCGGCCTCAGGCTCCACAGCCTCACTGGGGTGAGGAGAAGCCTCGTGGCGTGCCTCTGATTACTTGAAAAATGCTGTTCCAGTTGTGTTATATGAAAGCACCAGAGAAGTAGCACTCAGTCAAAACTGATTTTAATAGTAGAAACAGTAACCCTCTCTGATCATTCCTGTTAGGTCACGACGGGGCGGTGAACGCCGTCTGCTGGAGCCATGACCAGAGGTGGCTGCTCTCCGCAGCCCAGGACCGGACCCTGCGGGTGTGGTCGGCTCATAGGGCAGAGCTCGCCCTGCTTCTGGTAATGGACGGTCACATCTGCCATGGGCTGTCATTGCCCAAGGAGCAGCCCTCAGCTGAGAGCTTCTCTGTTTTACCTTAATAGGAGACGAAGAAAGGAACATAAACCAAGAGTTGCTTTAATGGAATAAAAGTTACTGATTAATTAGTTTCTTAAATGTGTGTCTACACGTATATATCCACACGCACACAACAGGCACACATGCGTATGGTACACAGGTACATACTCACATACTGGCTACACGCATGCTTAATTCATGTGGTTAAATCTATCCTCATGTTTGTTATGGTCTGCGAATGCCAAATGATTAACACTGAAATATTTGAATAATTTTAAATATTGATTCAATGTGATTTTATAGTCAAGACAGTAAAAATGGCCAAATGCTATTACGAGGGGGAAGTATATTTTGGGGAGAAAAGTGACATGTTGATGAACTTATGGGAGATCATTTGAAAGCAGAACAGGAAAGGAGAGACAGGAAGATATAACTTTACATCTAGGACAGGGAAAGAAGAGGAAACGTTAGGAAATTCATCTTCAAATCATGAGATTATGAGCAGGTGTCTTGCAAAGAACATAACATAAACACAGTCCAATTTTCAAAGATTTTGGCATTCATTTATTTTCTATGGGTCTTTTATAGAAAGGGGATTGAATATGAGACAGACAAGAAAGGAAGTGTAAGTTAGAGAAGACCCAGGGCCTCTCTGAGGGAGGAAGGAAGCCTTTGTGAGAGCCGTGGCCACCGCCAGCCTCTGCTGTGTCGTAACGTTTGGTTGTGAGGTCTAAATTTGAGAGTAGACAGCTCAGAACTACATTTTAAAAATGTTTTAAATTTCAGCTTTAATAAAATCATTGCTACTTAGTATGTTTGCTGCTAAGTTTCTATTTTCTTTTAAAGTTGTTAAAGGGCTAGAATTCAAAACATTCATTACAGTAAAATTTTAATTATATAATACCTTTCAGAAGTAGTAGGAGGAAACAAAAATTGTAGATTGGGTCTAACAAATGTATGTACACATTTAGAATAAATAGTTATTGGATTTTAAGAAATAATTTTGTGTTTAGAGCAATAGTGTTTTTGTTAACATTTATTATATTGACAATAATTACTGATTTGCATTACAGGACAAAGACATATTTTCTAAACCAATACAGTCTGCACAGTTTTATTACATAGATGCCTTTATATTGTTATCTTCTGGCCCTGAATTTCAGCTACTGAAGTATCACATTGACACTTGCAAAGATGAGATTAAGAGGTAGGCAGCCCTCCTCTCTGCGTTTTTAGATCAGAGGAAGCCATTTCAATAATGTGATGTTAAAACGGTATTTACATTTTAAAATGTCAATCCCAATTTAATAATAACCTCCTATTACCAAACTACTGATGAGAGCTGAATAATCCAGATCGTACGCATTTTAAACCTTCCTTTGTATTACTATGCGTGGGGCCTTTGGAATGACAGAATGTGAGAATTTGGGGGATTTGAGAAACCTGAATTATCATCTTGGCTCTGCAGCATATTGAAGTGATGTCATGTGGGACAAATACTATTGATAATAAAAAGTGAAATTACGAAGTATTTCAAATATCAGCATATATGTGGGGAATAATAAGTATCTTCGCTACACCTACCTTGGACAAATATTAACATTTTTATTATTTATTTATTTTAGACAGAGTCTCACTCTGTCACTCAGGCTGGAGTGCAGTGGCACAGTCTTGGCTCACTGCAGCCTCCACCTCGCAGGTTCAAGTGATTCTCCTGCCTAAGCCTCCTGGGTAGCTGTGTCTACAGGTGCACGCCACCATGCCTGACTAATTTTTTGTATTTTCAGTAGAGATGGGGTTTCACCATGTTAGCCAGGACAACTTTTATCTCCTGACCTTGTGATCTGCCCACCTCAGCCTCACAAAGTGCTGGGATTACAGGCATAAGCCGCCGCGCTGGGCCAGTATTAACATTTTACTATCCTGTTCTCCAAAAATGTTTTAAGAATAAAATATTACAGAGGGAATTAGGAACCTGTCTCCCAGTCCTGTCCTCTTCGCTTTTTCCTCCTTTTGAGATTGATGTATTGGCTTCCTGGCCATAGTTTTATATTTTTGCTGTATCTCTAGGTATTCACGTCATTTTATTTTTTTGAGGCTTTGAGTGTAATATAAGCACACCTCTCTTAATCAAAGTTATGTTTCTGATTTGTGTGACTTTGGTTTGTTAATTGGGGTGGATGTCCTGCGGTTGGGAGGAGCCCAGGTCTGCCTGCTTCTCTCATGGGGGGACTTCGGGTTGGGACGTGCAAAGGGCTGGGGCTTTTACCAATAGATGGACTGCAAGGAATCCCTGATCTCCATGAGAGTGTCCCCACTCTGTCCTGTGTCACAGCATCCCAGAGTGACCTCTGGCCTGTTTTGGGGGGCTGGAGAGTTGCATGTGGGGAAGGGCTCCAGGACTCAGTGGCCCCCTCCTGCGGCCCCCTCTCAGCTGTGTCTTCAGAGATGCCCTGGACTTTCAGTTCTCAAGTTTATTTTTACTTATTGGGAGGGAGTTTCACAAGTCAGCTCCCCTCCCAGGGTTCCTGTCTCATCTGGCACAGCCCTTGGCCTCTGAGAGTTAGTGGCTTCCTCTTTCTGATCTTGTGGGACTTTCTCTTAGAAATCACTTGGCAGCCACTTCAGCTGGGTTTTGGAAGGTAGTGAAGCTAAGGTATTTGCTCAGTTACATGTGGTGGGAGATTGGTAGGGTTTTCTAAGCATGCACAGAAATACCCTATAGAAAAAGGCTGGTGCATTTGACCACAGACTGAAGAAGGAGGAGGGGTGGCAGATCTTTTATATGTCAAAAATCACCACAAATAATTAGATGTTAATGGAATTATAAACATCTAATGTAAAAGTGTCGCCAATTCACTTTTTCCCTCAGTATTATAAAATGTAAGTTTTTAAGTTATATGAAAACTTTCTTTTCATGTGTAATGTTTCTAAAGATAAGATATTAATCTTTAAAACATTGTTGTAGTGGAAGGAAAGCAAAAAGATTGGTCATCTTGATTTTCTCTTCCAGATATAGACAGAAGAGCAAATCCAAGCTGGTTTGCAGGCTCTCCATGACAGATGCAGGAGACATGACCTGTTTATCAGCAGTAAACGACTTTTATTCCCGTATCCTTTCTCCCACATCCTGTTGGGTTTTATGCCCTGAGTGTTGTTCCTCTGCAGAGGCATGTGCTGAACATCTCATGAGTGTCAGCATCGTGCAGGGCTCTGGGAATGCAGGGACCCTCTTCATCGAGCTCGCCGTCTTTGTGTTAATTGTACCTGCAATAATTTCATCTCAATGTTGAGAAGGGCCTCACAGGAAACAGAAACCTGAGTGCCATGCAGCTCATGACATCCTGCAGGTGGGCTGACCTGGCACTTCTGGTGTAGACTTTGTTGACTAATGTGTAGTAATTTAGTTATTCTATACCATCTGCAGAGCTGGCAAAAATCATAGCGGTTGCTGTTCAAAATAATATGAAATGGAATTCAAAACTTTAATATTTGAGATTTTTATAGCTAACATCATTCCTTTTAATTTTAAAACTTGATTTTAATTTATTTAAGGAAAAGTTCCTAATCTTAGGAATTCATTGTATAAAGTTTTAATTTACTCAACGTTAGATCTAAGTTGAACTCTATTGGAGGGTTTTATAGTTGAACTAAAATAAAGTGTTAGGAGGTTGTAGTATGTTTTAGTTAGAAATGTGGTAATTTCATGCTAGGATAGGTGCTAAAATACCTAGCAGAAATAAGAACTATGTCATTAGGATTATTCTAGCTTAAATGATGTTTTCTGGAATTCAAGGGTACTATCGTTGAGAGTAATCCAGTGCTAACAGCAGCCTTCGGGTCTCTTGACTTCAGTGCACCTGTATTCCCACCACATATACTCATGACTACAGCATTCGGGGCTGAGCATGAAGCTTGTGGGGTGTTGGTGGTCGTGGGAGCCCTCAATGTAAAAGCGCTCCTTTTATGTCAAGTTGATGAAGCACATCATGGCCACCTGCCAACATGGCACTGTCGGGGTTGTGTGCTCCCACCATAAAGCCTGCCCCAGGGTCTGTCATCCACTCTGTGGGTCTGTCTAATCTTAGTTCCGTCCTTTCTTCTGAGCGCAATATCCACATATTCAATTATTCGACATCCGATTTGGGTGTTTCATGAACATCTCAAACACCACGTATCTAAAACTGGAACTTCCACCTCAACATAGGCACTGTGGTGGTCTCCCTTTTCCTAAGCAGCCCCTCCATCACCGCCCATCTGCTCTTGCCAGTGCCTGGGGCCAGCTGGGGTGGAGCTGGACTGAGCTCAGGACTTTTCCAGTGGAACTTCAGAAATTCTTAACTAGTCATCCCTGCATGAGTCTTCTAATATTCCAAAGTTTTTATTAGTAAAAGAGAGGGAACTGTCCCTTCCCTGTGGGTAAGAGTGTTGGGAAGAGCTCCTTAACTGGTTACACAGACATCGTACTCACAGCTGGCCGGAACAGGACCGTGGAAGTGTTTGACCTCAATGCCGGCTGCAGTGCAGCTGTGATAGCAGAAGCCCACTCGAGGCCTGTCCATCAAATCTGCCAAAATAAAGTGAGTAGTTTCTGGATGAGAGATATCGTCTGTAAAACTATGTGCTTAAAATGTTTTTAACAGATACAAATGTGTGATGCCATTTTATAAGTGCTTGCTATCAAATTCGATGTTAATTTTTATTGCTCATTAAATTATTTGAAGCCTTGATGTTTGACCTTAGTAGACATATTACTGTCGCGTGGAATGTTAAGTTTTGTACTTTTGTGTTTGACTATTTTATGGGCCGATATTAAGATTTTACTAGTAAAACATTCTCACATAGAACTTGATAGGGTTGCATATTTTAAGCAATAGTGGGATTGCATGGTAAACACACAGGTGCTATGGACTGTGGGGCAGCCTTGTCAAATCAATAGCTTTTTTTTTTTAAGTAGAGGCTGTTGGATATAGCCAGTCCATTTTGACAGAGACAAAGTTTACAAATATCCACAGTGGTGGGTTAAAGGGTTGGCATTACAGGAGAGGCATTTGATAAGTTTGTTGTCTGATAGCTGCATGGTCCAAAAGAACTTGGTTACCTAAGATGGCGTCTAAGTCTTGGGAACAAACTGTATTTCTTAGGACTAAAACTGCAATTTTGGTTTTTGATATGTCTGGAAAGGTTTTCCACGTCAAGGATTTAACTTACAATGCCTCTGGCATTTATATTATGATTCAGGGTGTGATTTTGCTAAGTGAAGTGTTGGTATGTTGGTTAAAGAGACTTTATTATCCACAGTTTAACACATTTTGAGTCTTTAAATTTCTGTTTAATAGGACAGGTAGGGCCTGATCATCTATAAAATTTTTTAATCAGTTCAAATGGGAAAGAGCAAAGATTCTGGGCTGTTAACATAAATTACATTGAAGCAGATTTGTTCCTGTGTCTCTTCTGGGGAAAGGGGAGATGGAGGTGTCAGGGCCGCAGGAAGACGTTCACGGGTGCAGCATGAAAGACCCCTGGATTCAGAGGCTCCGTGTCCAGGAAGACAGTCTTCATACATGTCCGTCTGGGCAGCCCTTCAGAGAGGCAGATCCAGGACTTGGCAGTGTGGGGTAGTCAGAGCTTTGGAGGCCAGGAAGATGCATGCCTGTGGAGGCTGCCTGCTGAGGAGAAGCCACCTCTGTGCCCTCCCTGTGGGGCAGCTTTGGTCAGAGAAGGGAGGGTTTAAAGGCTCCGATAGGTGTTTTTATCTTACCTTCCTTTTAACCTTCCACGCCCCACCCCCCGCAGTCCCTTAATAGATCATTTCAAGTTGCAGTAGGAGAAGGCTTCTCTAGTTTGAATAACACCATGGAAATATCAGCTTGGGAAGAGTTGTTGGAGAAAAGATTATTTTTCTGCATCTTCTCTTTTTGTTTAGACTCTTCCTGCATAGAAACCAGAGCAAACATGTTTTTAAACATTGTGCAGTAGTTCTCCGAGATGAATGAAGGAATCCCTTTGAAGAATCTGTAACTTCTTTATGAGGCTATTAAAATGGCATACTTCAAAAATGAAGTGTGTACCAGTCAAATCAGTGCTATGTGTAATACTCCATGTTTCTATTTTTTTCTGGAAAAACTGTGAGGAAAAAAGAAGTAAATTTGGTAATTTATGGCAAGAAAGGCAGCACTGTTTGTATTTGAGAGCCATGATTTGATGCTACTAATTTTGCAATGAGATCTGTCAAGATTAGGCAAACATTTGATTATTAGATTTTATGTATTTCTGGGCTTTTAAATGAATTTAATAATTGAGTTATTAACTTGTAAAATTATTGTTAGCCTAATACCCATTATCATCTTCTTATTATTATTTTGAGATGGAGTCTTGGTCTGTTGCTCTTATTGCCCAGGCTGGAGTGCAGTCTCAGCTCACTGTAACTTCTGCCCCCTGGGTTCAAGCAGTTCTCCTGCCTCAGCCTCCCAGGTAGCTGTGATTACAGGTGTGTGCCACCACACCCAGCTAATTTTTGTAGTTTTAGTAAAGACGGGGTTTCGCCTTGTTGGTCAGGCTGGTCTCAAATTCCTGACCTCACAATCTGCCCACCTCGGCTCCCAGAGTGCTGGGATTACAGGCGTGAGCCACCGCGCCTTGCCAACTCATCTGATTTTTTAGATATTCTGATGCCTTTTAAATTCAAATGCAGCTTAATGAGGTATTGATAGCTAATTTTTGGACGTAGAATGTTAAAGTATAGGTCTGACCTACTAAATTTATTTAGTGAAACTTCCAGGCAAAGGCATTTGACTTGGAGACACTTGAGTGCAGATTAGGGTTTGTGCCGGCTCCGTGTCTGCCCTCGGTACTGCCCAGAACCTGGGATCTGCTCACTCGACAGGCACTGATTTGAACCGTGACTTGCTGTTACCAACAGAAAGCAAAGGATTCAGTTCTTTGTATAAGAAAGTAGATGTAAATCTAGAGAAAAAATGGTTTCTTGAAAAGACTCGTCAGCACATAGATTTCAGAAGTTAGAGTTTGACAAGTAGTATTTAAAATTTGTTGATGTGTTATTCTCAAACTGCAATGTATAAACATTTCTCTAAAGATGAAGAGAAGCCTCTCCTGAGATGTTACCTACTTGTCTGTCTGGTCAGGTTTTCTAAAGTCTGTGAGTCTTTAGATGATATAGTTAAATGAGAATTGATTAAATTTCCCAAATATTGTCATTCTTGAGTTAAAAATTTTCAGTTATGAAGATAAATGAATCTTCTATGTGAAGTTTCTTTCATGTTGCAAATTTTACTTTTTTTTTTTTTTTTTGAGACGGAGTCTCATCCTGTCATCCAGGCTGGAGTGCCGTGGTGCAAGCTCAGCTCGCTGCAGCCTCTGCCTCCTGGATTCCAGCAATTCTTCTGCCTCAGGCTTCCAAGTGGCTGAGATTACAGGCGTGTGCCACTACACCGGGCTACTTTTTGCATTTTTAGTAGGGAGGGGGTTTCACCATGTTGGCCAGGCTGGTCTGGAACTTCTGACCTCAGGTGATCTGCCTGCCTTGGCCTCCCAAAGTGCTGGGATTACAGGCGTGAGCTTCTGTGCCCAGCCAATTTCTCATTTAAAATGTATTTCTTACCATGCTTTTTGACACTTGGTACTTCTCGTCCCAAACATTGTCAATTGTTAGAAAAATATTTCTTAGTTCATTTGATTTTTGTATTGGTTGTGCATGACTCTTATTAAAGGTGGTCATTTCAGAGCCAATTGTAATTTATTTTTGGTGTTTGGAAAATGGTCTGTCAGCATTTCCATTATAAATCTCTATTTTCTTTCTCATTTTGTTCTTTTCTTTCTGAGTTTATGACAGAGCCATCAACCTTGGTCTAGATTAAAACTTGGACTATTAGAGCTCAGTCTGAGACTTTTTTTCAATTTAGTTTCCAAATTTGTTTAAAATTGTTTCAGATGTTTAGGTTGCAAATGCAAAATATAATTTTGGAGTTTTCAATGCTTTCTAAATTATTCCTTAAAAAATAACATGCTAATTTTAAGATAATGGTAAAAATAATTCTTTTAACTTTAGCTAACCAATTTTCTCATATTTTCAAGAGAATTGTTTCACAAAATGATATGATGTTATTTGGTGTGATCTTGTAATTTTGCTTCCTTTCTTCTATATTTCCATTTTGTGATGTAAGAGTTTCTAACCTTTTGCATATATAAAGCTGTTCTCTGTTAAGGGGTTAAATGCGTGTAAATCTCTTAGCATGTGCTAAGTCCCTTAAATGAAAGCTATTTTTCTTATTTTTGAAATATAAATTTATGCAGGCTGATGGGTACTATTTTAGAAAACTCTTAAGTTCCACATGCAACTACTCTCACACAATTCTTGTTCCTGTGAGTTTTAGGGATGGATGCACAAGAATTTCTCCACCTGCAGCAGAAGATCAGAAGCTGAGTTAGATATGGTTTCAGTTTTCACAGAAATTACAAGGCAGAGGTGGTAGTCATGAGTGGAATAACATCTGCATAAGGCTGACTGTTCTCAGCGCCATAAAATGATGTGAAATCACTGCCAGAGAGTAGAGATGGGACCAGCTATCCTGCCCTAGGGGATTAGAGAAGGCTGTATCTAAACTGGAATTGTCATTTCTCACATATTGTTAGGTAAAACTTTTGGTTTTATGAGGAGTTTGAAGGTCATAAAATGGAGAGATAGAAAGGTTGCATCAACTTGTTTAGCTTCCTATGTAGTCAGCAAGTTCGGACTGAAAGCTGCGTGGTGTCCAAGTCTCCCCGTGACATGCTTGTGCTCCCACAAGTAGAGTGACGCATATTTAAAATCCTGCAGGGAGGCTGGTGTGCATGAGTTCCCCCATGAGGAGTCTCAGTCTATTGGGTTTGCTTTAACAAGATGCCCTATCCTGGGACACTGACAAGCAACAGGAATGTATTGCTCACAGTTCTGGAGGCTGGCAAGTGTGAGATCAAGGCACTGGCAGATGAGCGTCTTGTGAGAGCTTTCTGCCTGAGAGGCGGGCCTTCCTGCTGTATACTCATGCAGTGGAAGGAAGGGAAGACAAACTCCCTGAAACCTCCCTCACAAGGGCATTCAGCCCATTCATGCAGGCTCCACCCTCAGGACCGAATCACGTCTCAACGCCATTGCAATGGGGGTTTCAACTGATGAATTCTGCGGGAGACCAATGTCCAGCCCGTGGCGCCGAGTCACCCCAGGTGCTTGCCAGAGTCTGTGCCGTGGAATTTTTTGAGTGTCACGGCTGGGAGCTAACGTTTACCGAGTCTCTGGAATGCATTGGCCTTTCTCTGTGTGTTCTCACAGGCTCAGTGAGAACATCTGATGGATGAGGACACAGTGCAGGGCCTTTCTCCTCCCTCTGCATGGGCTGTGAGCTGGGAGTTGGACTCCAGGGCTGCCCGGTTCCTCTCCCTGGATGCCATTTTTCCTCCCTCTTCACCATCTAAACATCAGGTTATCTCAAGTGAACCCAGTATTTTGACCAGGGCAACCCGCTCCCGACACTTCACACCACACCCCGTGCTGTGGCCGCACCTGCCTGAGCGTCGGGGTGGCTCCGCGTGCACACCCCACGGGAGGAGGACGGAGATGCTAGGCCTGGGATAGCAGGCACAGTCAATGCTGCTCAAACACGTAGACAACCTCCACAGGCGGACGTGTGTTATTCATCTATTCCTCTAGTGCTGGGTTCATTCTGGCTTCTTTAGGGTATTTTATTCAATAATTGAGGAGACTTGATCAGCCAGGTGAGGCTGTGCTTACCTTTAGCTTCACACTGGCTGTTGAAACATGTTGTGTTGGAAGCATCATCATAGATTTTTTTCAAGCTGTGAAAAAGCATTGACTTGGAGAATGAAGCTATAGGAAGTGAATTCACAGCGCAATAAAGGCTTGTTTTTAAATAGGTTTTTGTATTTAGTTGGCTTAATTATAATACATTTATTTTCAAGACTTAAAGCGTCAAATTTCATTCTTCTCCCATTTAATTTACTGTAATGAACATTGTTGTTTCTAAATATATGTTAGAAATCAGCAATACAGAGGAGGATGATGAGGAGTTATCCAGGAAATAATGGAGCAGGACCTTTCTGAATGACAGCAGTGCTGGAGGACCAGTCATGAATTACAGCAGTTGTGGACTTTCAAATCAGAACTCTGCTGTGCCTGAGAGGAAGTGAGAAATGTGCTGTCAGGAGCAGGCAGCTGTCTTTCTGCTATCGTGAGGGTTCTTTAGATACAGGTGTCCAGCTCCTCGGAGGCGAGGCCCTGCCCAGTGGTGCCGTGGGTGTCCACAGTGGAGAGTCCTCACGCCCAGTCCACTGGGATACTTTTGCATTTATCTTTCACACATTGGATGACCACACAGTCTCTTGGAGGACTGCTTCTGTGTGTCTAGAAACAGCCGCTGGGAGAGTCAACCATTTCAGCATGGAAGTACTCTGCCACAGAACAACAGCCTCATCTGCTTCCTCACGGACGCGGTGACCGTTTCCGCTGCGGAACAGCAGCCTCATCTACTTCCTCACGAATGTGGCTTGAGCACATTCTGTGCTGCACAGCGTGGACTCTTGTGGAAAGCCACACAATGTCATCCTCAGGCACACTTCCTGGATCACAGGCAGGAGGTATATTCAGCTCCTGAAGTGGTCAGTGGTGCCTCTGAACAAGGCGGGGTCAGGGACGGTGTCCTCAGGAGGTGGTCCTGGGCTTAGCCTTGCAGGTGGAGGGGGCAGCTGCATCAGCAGGAGGGGCCTGGATCTGGACCCCCCGGCCCACTGAGTGGCCTAGAAAAGGCAGCAGGAGACTGGCACAGCCTGCCGTGTTCCGCTCCCGGCCCCACAGGCAATGCAACACCCACCCTGCTCATCACAGCATGGCCCCTCTCTTGTTAACCTCTGTGGGTATGCAAAACCGCAGGAAGGTGACGCCCACACCTGCCTAGCCACAGCCCCACGAGGACCTGCCAGCAGGCAGGTGCAGATGTGGGAGGCCTAGCGCTGCCCGTCTTCTGTCCCAGCTGCGGCCTGTATTTTGCTCCCCAGCAGCCATCCCCATGGGCTTGTCTCCCAGTCACTACCTGCTGTTGACCTGTGCCTTCAAAACCCCAACCAAGTCATTGTAATCTTCACTGCCAGTTCTTCGGAGGTCCTCGGCAGCTTTTAGGAAAAGTACCCAAGGCTACATGCGGCCCCTGCGGCGCCTTCTTGTGCCTTGACCTTGTTAGTGTCCTCGGTGATGCCTACCTGGTCTCAGGCTGGGGGCCTATGTGAAGCCCAGGTTGCTGGGCTGGGCCATTCTCTCACACCCCGGTTGGCTTCTGTGGTGACCTGGACGTGCCGTGTTTTCCCATGGTGCAGTCACAGGAGTGCATCGGGGCCAGCTCCTATGTGACACACATGATCTACCTGCCGGGAAGGGGCGGGCTCTGTCCCCACATCGCAGCAACATGAACGTGGGCACGGGGCATCCTCATCCCCCCAGGGCCCCAGACGGAGTGGGGGATGCCAGCTGTGA
>PVKP010030548.1:0-27813 GCA_004027715.1 Plecturocebus donacophilus
ACTCACAGCCTCATTTTTTTTTTTTTTTTGTCGTATATGGAGATTGGTATCTTTCTAAAATACAGTTTAATATATTTTAATAGCAAATCTGCAGGAAGAGCACAGAAGGCAGACAACATTAAAAACGTACTTGCAATGTAGGACAACTCAGTTAAAAAGGCATAGTGTGTAGATGGAACTACTATATGATAAAAATGCTACAGACACCACTTAGTGGCCATCAGTAAGAAATTTACCTGTTTTAAAAAATATAAATGCTGTCATTGTCCAGGAAATTTTGACATGTTTGTTTATAGTTGATGCTAAGTTGAACTACTGAAATTTATTCACTGAAACATTCTGACTTGTGTTAATGCTTTACTTCTCTGCATTTATGTTAAATATTCACAAATAAAAATGGAAAAACTGCTAATTCTTGATTTCTGACCTTGTTTTACCACAATTGCCGAGTAATCATATACTTAGGTACTTTTAACCCCATGGGGAAAATATTGAATGTTCAGAACTACCTACAAAAAGGAAGAAGATTTTTTTTTTTTTTGATGAAATGTTTGCCATCTAGGTGGATTTTTAAGTGCGTTATTCAGGAAAACCACATGCTAGCTGACTGTCTTTTGGCATAAGTGGAACAGACTGGGGTCTTCAAAAAGGCCAACCAACTAGTCACAATAGCAAATACATGAAATCAACCTAAAGGCCCATCAATGACAGATCGAATAAAGAAAATGTGGTACATATACACCATGGAATACTATGCAGCCATAAAAAAGAATTAGGTCATGTCTTTTGCAGGAACATGGATGGATCTGGAGGTTAGTATCATAGCAAACTAACACAGGAACAGAAAATCAAATACTGCATATTCTCACTTATAAGTGGGGCTAAATGAAAAGAACCTATGAACACAAAGAAGGAAACAGCAGCCACTAGGGCCTACTTGAGGATAGAGGGTGGGAGGAGGGAGAGGAGTAGAAAAGATAATTATTGGGTACTGGGCTTAATACCTGGGTGGTGAAATAAGCTGTACAACAAACCCCCATGACACTAGTTTACCTGCATAACAAACCTTCACCTGTACTCCTGAACATAAAAGTTAAAAAAAAAAGGAAAAGAAAAAGTCTCCCAGTAAAGAAAAGTCTGGCAGTCGATGGCATCACTGTTGAATTCTACTAAACATTTAAGGAAGAACTAGTACCAATCCTACTCAAACTATTCCAAAAAATGGAGGGGAGGATATTTCCAAACTAATCCTATGAGGCCAGTATTACCCTGATACCAAAACCAGACAGTCGCATCCGAAAAGAAAACTACAGGCCAATACCTCTGATGACTATTGACGCAAAAATTCTCAACAAAATACTTCCAAATTGAATTCAAGCATACGTTAAAAAGATTATTCATCAAGAGCCAGTGGGATTTAGCTATGGGATGCAAGGATGGTTCAACATACACAGATCAATCTATGTGATACACCATACCAACAGAATGAAGGATGGAAACCATATGGTCATCTCAATTGATGCTGAAAAAGCATATGGTGAAATTCAACATTCCTCCATGATTAAAACCCTCAAAAACCTGGGGATAGAAGGAACATACTTCAACATAATGAAAACAATATATGACAGACCTGCAGCTAGTATCATACTGAAGGGGGAAAAATTGAAAGCCTCTTCCATAAAATTTGGAACACAACCAGGTTGCCCACTTTCACCACTGTTATTCAACATAAGTCATGTTTCCCAGGCTGATCTCAAACTCCTGGCCTTAAGCAATCCTCCCATCTCAGCCTCCCATTTTTGTTTTAAGAAGAGCAGTGTGTGGTACATGCTTGTAGTCCCAGCTACTCCACAGGCTAAGGCAGGAAGATCATTTGAGCCCAAGAATTCAAGGATGCAGTAAGCTGTGAACATGCCGCTGGCCTCCAACTTGAGTAATAGAGCAAGGCTCTGTCTCAAAAAAAAAAAAAAAAAGAAAAGAAAAGAAAAGAAAAACAAGGAAGTATTGGCAAGCCAAAAACAAAACAAAACAACAAAACCCCAAATTCATTTATAGGAATATTCTCCAGAACCAAGTAGAGAAATTTGAAAAGTGGTTTAATGGTAGGCAGTAGAGTACTTGATAAAATTTAATATTCATTCTCAATTCAAATTTCTAAACTATTTTTTAAAATTGGGAAAAGTAGAACATCAAACTTATGTCCCATTCCGTGGTGACTGATGTATTTCAGATATTGTACTTAAATTTGGGAAAGAAAAGGATACCAGGGGTTATTTTCATTTGTCAACATTGTTCTTGAATTCCCATCCAATGCTCTTCTGTACAGAGTAGAAATAAGATACATAATTGTGGAAGGAAGAGACAAATTCATATTATTTGCAGCCAGTATATGTCAAGAAAACCCAAGAGAGCCATCCAAAAAGTTATTAAAAAACAATAAAGTTTCAATAATACGGCCAGATACAAAATAAATATGCCAAAGTCAATAGTTTTTTTATATATACCAGTAATAACAGATGAGAAGACATAAAGAGAAAAAGCGATTCCTTCCTTAATAACAATAAAAAATAAAATATCTAAGAATGGCTCTAAAATGATAATGGAAGAATCCATATGAAGAGAAATAGAAAGGTTTAGTATGGGCTATAAAAGATCTGAAACAATGGAAAGAACATGATCCCAGATCGGAAGACCCAATGAGGAAAAGATGTCAATTCATCCCAAATTAAATAAGGAGCTAATGCAATAGAAACCAGACAGAAGTGTTTTATAACTTGACATAAGTGATTATAAATTTACACTCCTAAAAAGTTAGAATAGCTAACAATTTTTCAAACAAAAAAGGGTAAAATATAGCCAAGCTTCCATTACTCTGGAGGCTGAGGCAGAAGAATTGCTTGCAACTGGGAGGTGGAGGTTGCGGTGAGCTGAGATAGAGCCACTGCACTCCAGCCTGGGTGACAGAGTAAGATTCTGTCTCAAAAAAATAATAAAATAATAAAATAATAAAATGTTTATATTTGGAAAATGCAAAAATTGGAGGGATGAAATATTCACCACTAATATCACTATCCAGAAACAAAACCTGATATGCTTTTGTGGATGGTTTTCATGTTTGTTTCCAAGTAAAAAATAAAACACAAATGATACAGCTATAAGCAGCAATCATTAGGATTACAGTGTTTATACAATTTTGACTGTTTTTTTTTCATGAAACAATTATTTTACAGTACTTAAAATGGTCTATTTATGGATGTCATATAATATGAAGCAATAGCGTGCTGGTAAATGTTTGTCAACAGGAAAAAAAAAAAAAATAGCAAGAAGCAGGCGGTGGTCTCTAACTCCAGCAGCCACTCCTCGAGCTTGCTGAGCTCCCACTGAAGGAGAAGGGGTAAGGAAGGGGATCTCTAGGCTGTAGCTTGTACAAAGCCGGCTGCCCGCAAATCCACTCGCAGTTAAGCACCTGGGAAGCCTCTGGCTACCAAAGCCTCTCTCAAGAGCGCGCCCTCTACTGGACAGGTGAAAAAACATCAAGCTCACAGGCCCAGAGCTATGACATTCCATGAAATTAGAAGTTATCAGAACTTTACATTCGCTAACTTTCTTTCCAGTGTCTGGTACCAGAAATTGCTCAAGACTTCAAATCTGATCTTCACTTCCAAACCCAGCCCTTGGTACTTTGTAGGAGGCAAGGGTGGCCTTATCTGGTTAGCCTTTTTTAAAAAAATTGTAGGTACATGATAGGTGTATATATTTGTAGAGTACAGAGATATTTTGAAAGAGACATGGGTTGTGAAACAATCACATCACGGAGAATGGGGAATCTCTCCCCTCAAGTACTTATCCTTTGTGTAATAAACAATCCAGTTGTACTCTTAGTTATTTTTTAAATGTACAATGTACAAGTATTATTGACTATAGTCACCCTGTTGTGCTATCAAATTGTATATCTTATTTATCATTTCTACCTTTTTTTTTTATTATTACCTATTAATCATACCCACCTCAGCCTCACACTACCCTTCCCAGCCTCTGGTAATCATCATTCTACATTCTATGTCCATGAGTTCTTTTTTTTTTTAGATCTCACAAACAAGTCAGAATATGAGATGTTTGTATTTCTGTGCTTGGCTTATTTACCTTAACATAATGATCTCCAGTTCCATCTACATTGTTGCAAATGACTGGATCTCATTTTTTTTTTATGATGGGGGAACAGGATCTTGCTTTGTTGCCCAGGCTGGAGTGCAGTGGTGCAATCTGGGCTCACTGCAACCTCCACTTCCTGAGTTCAAGTGATTCTTCTGCCTCAGCCTCTCAAGTAGCTGGGATTACAGCTGTGAGCCACCATATCAGGCTAATTTTTGTATTTTTTGTAGAGATGGGGTTTCTCCATGTAAGCCAGGCTGGTCCTGAACTCCTGACCTCAAGTGAGCCACTGGCCTTGGCCTCCCAAAATGCTGGAATTACAGGCATAAGCCACTGTGACTGGTCTCTGATTTTTTTTTTTTTTTTATGGCTGAATACTACTTCATTGTGTATATGTACCACACTTTCTTTATCTGTTCATCTGCTGATGAACACTTAGACTGCTTCCAAATTTTAGCTGTTGTAAACAGTGCTGCATCAAACATAGAAGTGCAGATATCTCTTCACTATACTGATTTCCTTTCTTTTGGGTACATACCAAGCAGTGGGATTGCTGGATCCTATGGTAGGTTTATTTTCAGTCTTTTGAGGAAACTCCAAACTGTTCTCTATACTGGTTGTACTAACTTACATCACCACCAACAGCATACAAGAGTTCCCTTTTCTCCACATTCTCGCCAGCATTTGTTATTGACTGTCTTTTGGATGTAAGCAGTTTTAACTGAGGTGAGATAATATCTTATTGTAGTTTTGATCTGCATTTCTCTGATGATCAATGATTTGAGCAACTTTTCATATGCCTTTTTGCCATTTATATGTCTTCTTTTGAGAAATGCCTATTCATATCTTTTGCCCATTTTAAAAATCAGATTATTAGATTTTTTCTTATAGAGTTGTTTAAACTCCTTATATATTCTGGTTATTAATCCCTTGTCAGGGGGTAGTTTGCAAATATTTTCTTCCATTTTGTGGGTTGTCTGTTCATTTTGTTGATTGTTTTCTTTGCTGTGTAGAAGCCAAAATATTTATATTATAGGCATGAGCTACCTTGCCTGGCCCTTATCTGGTTTTACATTGATATTTTATATAAACAAGATACATGCATGTGTGTGTGTGTGTCCAGAGTTCTTTGTGTGCTGGTCTGTCCTAATATTTTGGGATCTTAAGACTATAAATACAGGCCCTCGGATAAGAGTATACATAGAAGTCATAAACCATGTATGTAAATATTTAAGAGTTGTATACTGGCCAGGCACGGTGGCTCACACCTGTAATCCCAGCACTTTGGGAGGCTGAGATGGGAAAATCGCTTGAAGCCAGGAGGTCAAGATCAGCCTGGTCAACAGAGCAAGACCCCATCTCTATTTATATGTTAAAAATATTTAAAAACAAAGCAAAAAGAGTTGTATACAAAACTAGGGAACCATTAAATAACATATGTTTTATCCTACTTTCTCAAATATACTTATATGACAGAACAAATATTCTAGGAAGCTGTGATTTCCCTATGACTGAAAGTTGGCAAAATATTTAAGAAAGTGAATCTAATTGTTATAGTTCATATTTGGCTGTTATGATGACGAACTGTCAAGGTCTGGATGAGAAATGTAATGTATAAACACAACATTCTTAAATTAGCATATATTTATTTTAGGAAGTATTTTACTCCTCCGTTTTAGTGAAATCATTAATTATATTGCCATAATCAGTATTACCACACATTATTTTCTATTGACAGTAATGAACTAAAAGGTTAAAAAATAAAATAATTGAATTCAAAATATACAAAATGTGAATATATTTTCATGAAAATATAAAAGAAAAAATATAAAAATATGAAGTTAAAATAACTTTCAAATTATGATTTTTCCTAAAAATATTTTAAACGATATTTTATTAAATGAAAAATGCAAATAATATTAACAAATATAACACTTAAAATCAGTATTATTCAAATAAAGCAAAATTTACTTATTTGTAAATTTAATTAAATCTTACTAAATATTTTAATAACTATAAAACCATTTGCAATTCTACTGTAGCTGCCAAGGTGAGTCGTCCATCTCACGCTTCATGTGTGGTTTGTTTAGGTCTATATTTATACAAGTTTAGAAGTGATATGCATTCTTTAATGTGGAAAAATATTCTTCAGCTGCCATGAGCAACTGTTCAGAAATATCATGCTCACTTGTGGGTACCTCCACAAGAACAAGTTGTAACATAAAAAGAGGCAAGAAAACGAATGCGTGTGCTTCTGGAAAATGACACATCATTATGTACGAATCTATCGCATTCTTGCTATCTGAGAGGAAGGACTTGGGAAGTCAAAGTATCTGTCTTTCCTCCTGCCCAACCACTCAAGCCTCCTCATACTCAGGTTTTGTCTGCCTCCAAAATCAACAGAGACACAACCCACAATCCTTCCCAGCATCTGGGCACACTTATCTTTTGTTTTGATGAAATGGGCAAGAGCTGTGGAGGAACGTTTTGTTTCCACGGCCTGAATGATGTTAGTTAGAGAGGCGTGTTTAGGGTGGACTGGGAAGCCCTGGGCACCCAACCTGCAGAGACAGAGATGCCTGCCTTTGTGTTCTGTGATACATTCGTGTGTGTGGTGTGTGTGTGTGTGTGTGTGTGTGTGTGTGTGTATAATCACAGATATGTGTATATATGTGTGCAGGCACATAAGTATATATACATGCATTGTGTTTTTATGTGTAGTGTGTTTTGATGTCTTATTTTCACATGGCTTAACAAAAAAGTATATACACACACACATATATACCAGGTGTGTACGTGTTTGACAGAGAAAGAGAGAGCGAGGAGGCAAAGCGGACGTGACAAAATGTTGATGACTGGTAAATCTGGGAGAAGGGTATATGGTTGTCAGTTATGCTATTTTTATTTTTCTACGTATTTGATAGTTTATCAAAATAAAACAGGGGAGGAACATTTCATTTTCTTCCCTCCTGTTTTATTAGTAGCGTGTGAGAAGCTTCCAGTTTGATTTCAGACCTTGCACTGAACAGAAGTAATGTTGATTTCTGCCAGCCCATAGGTGGGTATCTCTGTCCAGATGTTGGTCAGCCTCAGGATTGGTCCCAAAGGCCTGGGTCTGGACCACAAGCTATGTCAAGGCGCCAGGAAACCCTGAGTTCTGAAGGGCAGGAGGAGACCCCAGACTGGCAGGGAGGCCTGGGGAGCGAGGAGCTGAGCCGCTGCAGATGCCTTGAGAATGGGCCGGGCAACCAGTTCCCCAGGGTGATGGCTTCTTGGGCAACCTGTTCTGAGCCCCTGAGGACTTCTGAGTGAGACCGCTGCTCCACTGTGGGAGAGAACGCCATTGATGATAGGGTTACCACCAGCACAGGATGTTTTTCCTTGGTTTGGCAGCTTTTTACTTATTGTTCCACTTCTATTGAATTTCTTTGTCAAGACTCAACATTAAAGAAAAATTTGAAAGCAAACTTTGTAGGCACATGAAGGCAGTGCATCAACGTGGCAGGTGGTTTCCATCATGGCCTGGGATAAAAATGTCATGTCACTGGTTTTTGGAGGTCATTTGGCATGTTTCCTTTACTTTAGAGGAGCTGAAAGAGAACGTGGTGTTTTTTTAAAAAGTATTCTTGGAAATAATAGAAATAAATTTGCTGAGGCAACTCCTGTGTGCTGGGTGGGAGGAGATGGCACAGACATGAGGTAATAATAATAATGATAATAATAATAGCTTTACTTTATGGAGCCTACTATGTGCTAGGGACACTGTTTGATCTCATTTAGCACCCACAAAAACCCCTTGAGTCATGGACTCAGAAGACAGGAGGGGCTTGAGAATACATCATTCCATTACTTGCCTATGAATAAATTTGTAATAGCGATTTGAAGCGATCAAACAGCCTTGGTTCTGAGCTAGTAGTGCCATGAGGAAGTTCAGTGTGTTACACAGGAAGTGTCAACGAAGGTACCTGGTAGCAACAAATTTTAGTTCCGTTTAGGAAGTGAAGTTTTTGTTTGTTTGTTGCTAAGTATTATAGATTCTGTAGCACTCCTTATTGGTGCTGCAGGAGAGAAAGAGAGAGAGGGAGATGGAGGAAGGAGAAAGGAAAGAAAGGAAGAGAGACAAAAGTAAAAAGGAAACAAAATGAAAAAAGAAACACTCATCAGAGACCAACAAATCAGGAAAAGCCATATCCAAAGTTTAAAAAGAGACAAGAAAGCATGGAGTGTGGTAAATTTGCTGAGTGGATGAATTACAGCAGTATACTGGTGCACTAGGGCTCCATAAAAAGCCCCACAGACTGGGTGGCTTACACAACAGACATTCACTTCCTCACAGTTCCAGAGGCTGGAAGTTCAAGATCAAGGTGTCAGCAGCGTTGGTTTCTTCTAAGGCCTTTCTGTTTGTCCTGTAGATGGCCATTGTTTTGTAGTGAGTAGGTGTATGCAAACCTACCCCCAAAGGCCAAGGGGGCTGAGAGGCTGAAGAAAGAGGCTGAGAAACCCATTTTCTCAGAAAGGAACATTTAATAAGGACTTAGAAATAGATACCACGTCTGAAATGGCTATGAAATGGTGGATCCACATCTGCCCTCCATAAAATACCCTTTATGTAGCAAGCTTTTAGGGTAAAACATGTGTGGCTGGTCATGCCTCAGACCTTCTTGCAAAACTAGTGGCCACTGGGGAGATTGTGAGGTTTATCTGTGCTACGAGTACACCTTGGTAGAACATCGGTTATCATGGCGGTTTTGCTTCAAGATGGTGTCACTCTTGCTATGTAACAGACTGTTTCCCCACAGCCATCTTCTCAGTGTGCCTTCACGTGGTCTTCCCTCTGTGTCTGTCTTGTCCGCATCTCCTACTCTCAAATGGACAGCAGACCTATTGGATTGGGGTCCACCTCAATTATCCCATTTTAACCTAATTACCTCTTTAAAAACCCAATTGTCATACACAGCCACATTCTGAGGTACTGGGGGTCAGGGCTTCAACATATGAATTTTGGGGTTGGGGGCACCATTCAGCCCATAACAAGCAGTCAGACAGAATTCTAAGGGTATGAAAGAGGGAGGTGGGGCCTTCAATAACATTCTACTTGGAAGGCACTTCAGTGTTTGCAAGTGCACTTGATGGGAACTTGGTCATAGGGGCTCCCATCAAGATGGCAGCCAAGCGCAGAAGAGAAGGATGAAAGGGCCAAAGCATATTGGCAGAGGAGCTGCAGCACAGGGTCCAGGAGTGAGAGGAAAGGGGTGTATGTCCTTTCCCCAGCCTGGGTAAGGGTTCAAATCATTCCCTTGGTGGTGAAGCTCTAGAAGCACCATAAGAAACACATAAACAACATTCACAACATATATACTAATGAGTTCACTGAACACAATTCTTACGCACAAACACAGGGTCAATAGTTCTCAAGGAATCTTTTTCACATATGCATAAAATTACAATTTAGACAAACTCTCCAAGTGGATGGCATCCCCCTTACATGGTTAGTTTAGTTGAGATTTTGCTGCTCAAAGTGGGCAAATCACAGTTTGTATGACCCTTCTGGACACCACACTGGGTCTAGAATGTCCATGGATGGGAGTGAGTGGGACCAACCCATATAAAAATAGGGGATGGAGCTAAAAGAATTGGGTAAATATTGCATCCATAACCAAGCACAAATGTTAAGAGGAACATCGATCCAGAAGACCTAGGCAGAAAGCAGAAGGCAGGGGCTGTGTAATGCAGTGGCAGAAACACCAGCTCAGAGCAAGCAGGCTCAGCCTGGTGGATGAAACAATTTGAGAGAGTCCTATGGGTGGAGGAAGTAACGTTATATGAATCAACAGGCTTAGATGTCAGAAAAGCAGCATCTTCTGGTTTGTATTATCATCACCAATCACCATCATCATCGTCAATGTAGATACTTATTTTACTCCACCAATTCAGGTGTACAAGAAATGTTATGTCTTGTTATGTTTTTGAATTTAAATTAATCTGGCTCTGAGTCCCCATCCAATTGGCTGGAAATTCTTAGTCAGTCATTATCAGGAAATGGGTATGGGTGGGTATCCCTTTCTCCTACATAGTTTAAGAATACAGGAGGCTTATTTGAGGCTTATTAAATTTTTGACAATCCCCATTTCATCTGTCTTTATGATGCTTCTGGATGTTTCTTGTCCATACCTTTATTGTCATAGTTATGGTGCCTGATACCCCAGTGTTCATTCTAACAAGAATCCCTTCTTGCCATCTCAGTGTCTTTCCAGGGGTGGTTTTAAATCTGTGTGACACCCTGCCATGGCTCATTAGAGGGGAAGAAGCCTCCTGTGAAAGGTTTCTTTGCAGCTGAGTGCAGTGGCTCATGTCTGTCATCCTAGCACTTTGAGAGGCCAGGAGCTCAAGAACAGACATCCAAAAGAGAGGATCCTCTGCTCCTGGATATGGTTGTGTCTGCGTGTGACTGCTGGAGCTGCTGCAGCCATCTGACATCCACAGGGGAAGTAGCCTGGCACCCAGAGGCAGGTAGTTACGAGATGAAAAGATTCACTGAACCATTATGTGAGAAAGTATATTTCTATTGTTAAACCAGTTTGTGTTTGGGTTTTCTATTACTTGCAGCCCAAAGCACCCCAACTGATGCAAGTGGGTTCTGTGATGGCAGGTGGCTCTACTACTGTTGTGCCAAGCTTGAAAGCAGGTGATTTTCCTGAGATAAGGGAACCCAGGCCATCTGACAGCCTCTGAGTGACCAGGGAGCAGGAAATAGGTTCTCACTCCCAGTGGAGCCACAGAGCACCCCCTCCTCCCCAGCTTAGGGAGATCTACCTTTCTTTCTTCCTGCTCTTTCTTCTCCCAACTTATTTCTCTAAGCCCATGATTTTGTGCATTCAACCTTAAAATACAAATATTCCTCACCTGTCTCCCCACTGCCAAAGAATGAAATAAAACAAACTTAGACCTGGCTACTTCTTGGGAAACGTTAGAGGAGATGCAAAGGTGGCAAAACCTTAGTTTCTATGTCAAGAAATCATCCTGCCATGCTAACTGTGGTTTAAGCTGTGGCTTAGAGCACTGTCTTCTTTAACTCTCACATCAGCTCTTAGGAAGTGGGTGTTGAGAGTGTATCTAGGAAGCTTGCTTTTGACCATGAGCCCCCCAACTCATTTCAAGCCATCTCTAGAACATCTTCAACGCATGTTTCTTGAGTCCTGGATTGAAGTCATTCAGGGAGCAGGTGTTTCCTGCAGCCCCAAACTACCCCTTCCTTTGTATGGTAGCTTGACCATTACAACGCTCTTCTGCTTCCAAGTTCTCTATCTTCCCACAAGTCCCCTTGAAACTGATCAGGTCCTTCTTCCTCATGACAGACACTCTGGAGAAAGACTCCTCCCACCCAGAGCATCCTCTCTCCACCAGGAGAAGCATTCCAGGGCCTTATTCCTGCCTCCGTAGGACTCATGCTGCTGCCAGTGAACCAGTGTTTCCACAAGAAACTGCCACAGTTCGAGGTTCTCTCGAGGCTCCACAGACCAAGAAATCCTTTGGGGTGACCAGTTTCTCTCTCCAGCAATGCAAGATTCAGTGGCAATGACCCTTTCTTGGCTTATGCTTGTCAACTCAGCCAGGAGTGGGCCTTGGTTGGAGGCAGCCTCTTTAGGGGCAACGTGGGAGGATCTAGATTTGTTCTAGATTCGTTTCCCAGCAAAGAGACTGGGACTTTCCCAGCAAGGGCTGATGAGAACCTGTCAGACAGCAAGATTATCCTGCCAGGGCAGCCAATAAGACATGCTTTCCAAGAGAAAGACCATGTAGTGACATTTTGAATATGATTAATTCTTTCTGGAATGTATCTTGGAAACTGGAGGCCCATTGGGAAGGCGATAAATGAATGAGATGAGGTGCTTTATGTAGGGCGGTGGATGAGATGATGGTGGAAAGTATATTCAGGCTGCCACGTGATAGGTTTCCAAAAAGATCAACTGCATGATTCAAACCTCACCACGTCATCTGCAGACAGGCAGGCACTTAGAGGAGGAGAGAGTTCTGTGTGGGGAGACAGAAATCCTGGGATTCTGCATAAATCCCTAAATGAAGCATGGATCCAAATCTAGATCTTCCTGTTTTAAAGCTTCTTCTCAGGCTGGCCCAACGTACAACTTTCCCAGAACATGCAAAGTAGGGCTGGGTGGGCCTTTGAGAGGGAGTCCCAGTTTTGTCCCCCATCCACCATTAGGGCATTGCAGGTAACTGATGTGTCATCATCACTCTTCCCGAGTGATCTCAGGTTGATAATTCTTACCATGAAGTGACTGAGTTTTCTGTTGTTGAGACAGGATCTCATTGTCTCCTGGGCTGGAACACAGTGTTGCAGTTTCAGCTCACTGCAGCCTTACTCTCCTGAGCTCAAGCAATCCTCCCACCTGAGCCTCCCAAACTCCCCAGTTGCTGGGACTACTGGCATGTGGCACCGTGCCCAGTTAATTTTGTTTATTTTTTATAGAGACTGGGCTTGGGAGGGTCTCACTATGTTGCTCAGGCTGGTCTCCAACTCCTGGAATCAAGTGGTCCTCCTGTTTTGGTCTCCCAAAATGTTGAGATTACAGGCATGAGCTACCAGGTCTGGCCTGAAATAAGTGGTTTAGAAGAATAGAAAATTCACTTGGAAAAAGACCTTTTTTTGCTTTCTCTGTTGAGAAGGACACTGTCACTGAAATCTTTATGGGATCTTCTATCTAAGATAAGAAGACACAAAATACGATTGCCATTCTGGAGCAATCAGATGGCTGTAATCAAGGCAGGGAAATCTCTTGGCTGAAATGGAATTAGAGTTGACCTCTTGAAAAACTTTTGGTCTTAGACTTTTCTGAAGAAATGTCTTTCAATTCTGAAATATAGAAAACTCAATGCAGAGGGAAATTATGGCCAATTGCCTCGAAACTTCTTGGTATGAGATTTCAGTTGCATCTAGGGTTACATAATTGTTTCCAATACTCAGAAACACATAAACACTTAATTTCATTGTTTGATGGGTCCTAGCTGTGGTCTTGTGCTGGGAAACTCTAGAAGGGCTAGTTATATTTAGAGAGATTTTTCATTTTCTCTCTTATTTAAAGTTGTTCTTTAAATAGGTAATGTAATTAATATGGTTCAAAATTCAAAATTAATTAAAGGAATACAGTAAAGTCTTCCTCCAAACCTCTCCCAGGCACCAAGACCACTTCCCCAAGGCAAACATGTTATAAGTAGCTTGAACTTTTTTCCAGAAATATTTTATTTTATTTATATTTATTTATTTATTTATTTATTTATTTTTTGAGACAGAGTTTCACTCTTGTTGCCCAGGTTGGAGTGCAATGGCACAATCTCGGCTCACCGCCACCTCTGTCTCCCAGGTTCAAATGATTCTCCTGCCTCAGCCTCCCATGTACCTAGAATTACAGGCATGTACCACCACACCCGGCTAATTTTGTATTTTTAGTAGCATGGAGACAGGGTTTCTCCATGTTGGTCAGGATGGTCTTGAACTCCCAGCCTCAGGTGATCCGCCTGCCTCAGTCTCTCAAAGTGCTGGGATTATAGGCATGAGCCACTATGCCTGGCCCAGAAATATTTTATTAACATATAAAAGGTAACATAATGTTCACTCTGTTCTTTACTTTTCTCTTTTTTGCGTGTTTGACATTTATGGTGATCTTTCTATATGAGATCACAAAGAGTTTACTCATTCTTTGTGTCTGCATCGTATTTCATCACATACATTGACCATTATATAAACAGCTCTTTATTAATGAGGATTTGAGTTGTTTGCTTTCTTTTTACTCTTTCTTTTTTTTTAAAAAAATAATTTCTTACCTTTTTTCCTGCAATTTCAAATAATACTACGATGAATGTTTTGCATATATATTATTTCTCACCTATATAGATTTACCTATAGAATACATTTTTAGAAATTGAATTTCTGGGTCTAAGGACATATGCACTTATTTTGAGAGATATTATCAGATATTCCTCCACAGAGGCTGTTCCAATTTCTATTTCCCCAAGGAATATATGAGAGCCTGTGTTTCCTACACTCTTATCCATACAGCATGCATTTTAAAAAATCTTCACCAATCTGTCAGGTAAACCAGAATTTCATTTGTAGTTTAATTTGCTTTTCTCCTAATCTGAGTAAGGTTGAGTATATTTTTATATGTTTGAGAGCCAACTTATTTGCTTTATTATGAACAATCAACATTTTTGCTCATTTATGTATAAATTGTATATATATGAGGATTAATTCCATATATTTGATTATACAATATATACATATATACTCTATATATACAATCAAATATATGGAATTAGTCCTCTTTCTAAGCTGTAAATCCTTCAGTTCTTCCTTTTATTTTCATTCTGCTTACAGTAGTATTTGTCATGCAGAATCTTAAAAAAATTCTACAGACTTAAAAATCTTTGAAAAAATGGCCTTTGGGTTTTATTTCTTAGCTATTTCTCACTCCAAGGTTTTAAATAGTTCTCTACTGACTTCTAGTACTTTTAGGTTACATTGTTTTTTATCTAAATCTTTGCTGTCTATGAAACGTGACTGAAATGTGACGCTGTGACTGCATCAGTTAGGATACGATGTTTTGTGCTGCAGTAACAATCTCTACATCACAATTTTGAAATAAATAAAGGCTAATTTCTTGCTCGTGTTCTGTGTTCATTTTTTATTAGCAGCGGGCTTAGGGACCCAGGCTGACAGAGCACATCACTGGGAAGAGTGTTGGTCACTGCAGCAGAGGCATAGATCGATGGTGAATCATGCTCTGGCTCCTAAAGGCTTCCTCCTAGAAGTGACGTGCCCCCCTCATATTTCATTAATCAAAGCAAGTCACACGGTCAGAAGGAGAGGAACACTGGAATCCTTGTGAACAGCTCCAGCGATTTACTCCCAGATGACAACTTTATTGTCTCAATTCTAGTTAATGGCAAATCTACTTTTTCTCCACTGATTTGAAATATCTTTTTGTAAAATCATATTCTAACCTCTGCTATGTTATCTGAGACTATTTATTTTGTTCCATTGATAGGTCTTTTTATTCATGTACCAGATAGTTCTAATTATCTGTTATATAACTAATAAATTATGATTTTATTATTTATAATTTATTAGAGGTTTCAGAATATGTTTTGATATCTTATCAGTCTAGCCCTCCTCCAATAGTCTTTTTTTTTTCAGAATTTCACTATTCTTGTTTATTTTGATTTTGCATGCACATTAGAATCATTTTGTCTAGTTGAAATTATTTTATTTCTTTCTTGCTCCAGTCTGTCCAGCTCCCACCTGCTGTGTGTGTGTCTGTCTCTGTGTGTGTGTGTGTGTAAGACCAAGAATACTTATTGGTGTTTCAATTGCGTTCCTGTTAAATTTATATCCCAGCTTAGGAAGAGCTGACATCTTTATGATGTGGAGTATTCCCATCCAAGGCCGCGATGTGCCTTTTCATTTGTTCAAGCATTCCTTCTGTTCTTTTGCAGCTTTAAAATTTTTTCCTCTGCCTAGAGCCTGCATAGTTTTCAAGTTTGTACTTAGTCTTTTATTTGCCATCGTCATTGCTCTTGTATACAAAGCAGGCCTTCCTTTCTCCTTTCTTTTTTCATCCTGCTCCTCCTCCTCTTTCTTCCTTTCTTGTCCCTCTTCTTTTTCTTCTCCTCCTTCTCCTTTTCTTCTTCCCTCCTATTTCATTTTTTGTATATGTGAAAGTTATTAATTTCTCCAACCTTTGTAAAAAAGTATTAAACTGAAGGCAAAGGTAGAAGAACGGGCATGACCCAGTGTCAATATAAGGGCAAGTCAGAGTTGCCCAGAGACAATTTCTTTCTCGTGTTTAACCTATAGAGATTGTGGGGCAATAAATTTCATTGTATGGTTACTGTTTTCAAAGTTAGTTTATTTGAAAAGTTGGCAAGATGGAGAAAGTTTAATATCAAGAAAAGAATGGTATCTCATTTGAAAACTCGCAGTTGAAGCCACATCAAGCCTTTCCCAGGCAATGAGACGTAGCTAGGCCAGGGACCTAACCCAGTGCTCCAAACACATGAGGTGCCTTGTCAGAGACTTTTGGAATCAAGATCAGTCCAGCTCAGAGCTTTAAAACTGGGAAGGGCTTTATAATGAGCTAAAGCAGTGGTTCTCAATTGCAGTGGCAAGGGCGAATTGCCAGAGAACTTATAAAAAACATGGATGCCCAGGCCCACTCCTGAGCAATGATGTCAGAGACTGTGGGAGTGAGACCTGGGGTCAGTGTCACTTCAACACCTCCCAGATGACTTCACTGTGCAGCCCAGGTGGGGAACCACTGCTTTAGACTCTTGTCCTCGCTCAGCATGTGAGAAGATAATGGGTGAGTCAGAGAAGTGAACTGTCTGTGGTCCTGTGGCTAAGATCAGCACGATGTCTCCAGGGTCCCCTGTGAAGGTCACAGCAGCTGCTGCCTTCCCAGGCTGCAGGTGCCCCGCATGCTCCTAAGTGCTTCGGGGTTAGTGACTCATTTTACTGTATCAACAACCCCATGAAGGAGGCTGTATTATCCCAATCCACAAGGGAGGGAGGAAGCCATTTCAGCAGCATGCCTGAGGTTACATAGCTAGACAAGGTCAGCATTCAGGCAAGAAACCAAGGCCTCCTGACTCAGAGGCCCATGTTCCCAGGCAAGATTCTTATCCACTTTGCCATGAGGCCTGGGGACATTAACAGCCACTTTCTACTCCCTGGGAAATAGTGAGTTATATAATGTGATCGTAGGATGTTTTAAATTTACAGTATTTTTAGTGGCCCACTCTTTTTCTCAGTTAAAATCTTCAGCCATGCGTGGTGGCTCATGCCTGTAATCTCAGCACTTTGGGAGGCCAAGGTGGGTGGATTATGTGAGCTCAGGCGTTTGAGATCAGAGTGGGCAACATGATGAAATTCCATCTCTACAAAAAAATAGAAAAATTAGCCGAGTGTGGTGGTGCATGCCTACAGGAGGCTGAGGTGGGAGGATCACCTGAGCCCAGGAGGCAGAGGTTGCAGTGAGCTGTGATGGTGCCACTGCACTCCAGCCTGGGAGACAGAGCGACACCTTTTCTCAAAAATAAATAAATAGTAAATAAAATAAAATCTTCAACAACAGATTTGCCCAGCTTGGAGCAGGGTGGGGACACAAATACCCCCAACAGGCCCCCTCTGCCCCACCGTCCTCCATGGTCTTGTCCTGAAGCATTGTTTGAAAAGCCCAGGGACAGATGCTCTGGGGATCTTTCCCCCTCTAACATTGGGTGGTGAAGACTGAAGGAGAAAATGAACAAGAAGAATTCATAATCCATTCTTCCGCTGACGGGCTTCCGGGTGGGTCCCAGTCTTGGCTCTTGTGAATAATGCTGCAATGAATACGGGGAACCAATGTTCCTCCGAGATCCTGCTGTGAATTCTGGATAAATACCCAAGTGGGGATGCTGGATCATGCGGTAGCTCTATTCTAATATCCTGAGAAGCTGCCATACTGGTTTTTCTAGCAGCTGCACCATTTTACCTTCCCACCAGCAGTGTACAAGCATTCCAATTTCTTCACCACCCCACCAATATTTTTTTTGAAATAATGGTCCCTAAAAAGGTGATACTTCTTTGTGGGTTGATTTGTATTTCCCTGACAATGAGTCATGCTGAGCATCTTTTCATATACCCACTGGCCATTTATCTGTCTTCTTTGGAGAAATGTCTCTTCAAGTTTTTGTTGTTTTTGCTTTGAGACAGGATCTCACTTTGTTATCCAGGCTGGGGTGCAGTAACGTGATCATGGCTCACTGCAGCCCTGAACTCCTGAGCTCAAATGATCCTTCTGCCTCCGCCTCCCAAGTAGTTGGCACTACAGGCATGCATCACCACATCTGACTAGCTTTTTTGTTGTTAGTAGAGATGGGGTCTTGCTGTGTTGCCCAGGCTGGTCTCAAACTCCTGAGCTCAGGTGATTCTCCCACCTCAGCTTCCCAAAGTGTTAGAATTACAGGCATGAGCTGCTGCACCTGGTCTCTATTCAAGTTCTTTACCACTTCTTTAATTGGATTATTTGTTTTTCTTTTCTTTTTTTTTTTGCTATTGATTATAGGAGTTCCTTATGTACTTTTGATATTAACCCCTTACCAGATGTATAGTTTGCAAATATTTTTTCCCATTCTGTAGTTGGCCTTTTCACTATATACATATGATCAGTTATTATTCAGTCTTAAAAAAAAAAAGGAAATACTGAAATATATGACCACGTGGATGAACTTGGGGGACATTATGGTAGGACAAATAAGCCAATCACAGAAGGGCAAGTACTGCATGATTCCACTTATGTGAGGTTCTAAAACAGCCAAACTCAGAGAAGCAGAGTAGAATGCTGGTTGCCAGGTGCTGGAGGGAGGGGGAACTGAGGAAGTATTATTCAACAGGTAAAATTTCTAGTTATACAAGATGAAGAAGTTTTAGAGGTATGCTGTACAACCTTGTGCCTGAAAACTGCTGAATTGTGCACTTAAGCATTTGTAAAACGGAACCTGAGCAACACAGTAAGATCCCGTCTTACTTTTTTTTTTTCTAATTAGCCAGGTGTGGTGGTGCATGCCTGTGGTCTCAGCTGCTTGAAAGGCTGAGGTGAGAGGATCGCTTGAGCCCAGGAGTTCAAGGCTGAAGTGAGCTATGATCTCACCACTGCACTCCAGCCTGGACAACAGAGTGAGACCCTGTCCGTGAAAAAAAAAATTGTTAAAAGGTAGATCCATGTTAAATGTTTTTACTACAATAAAAGAAAAATCAGAGATAAATTTGGGGGAGTCGCTTTGCTTCACAATGCATTTCCTCCAGAGCAGCATGCAAGCGTTTTGTGTTTTACTTTGACCCACCTGGGATCCAGCACACAGAGTCCCTTTTGCAGAGCATAGAGTTGGCAGTTCTAAGGGCCACACCTTCGGGGCTCTCGGGTTACTCACCTGGCCTCTCCTAATGAGCCTGTGGGCATCTGGGGCCCATGCAGACCAGCCATATTGGACCACTTTTCTCTGCCACCCCTCCACCCCCCACCCAGGCACAGGGCCATGGGGAGCACGGATGCCAAGCCTGGTTTGGTGAGATTTTCTCCAGCAGGCCCTGTGTGCCCTGCCCTGCTTGCCTTCCCTCCTCCCAGTCCTGGCAGCTGCAAGGGGATCTCTAGACCTGCTAAGTACAGGGCTGTAGGGGCCGGGGGGCCAGCTCTAAACAGCCTCTGGAAACAATTTCTTCTGCTCTGCTTTGGGGGTCTGTGAAATTTTCTCTCCTGTCTCCCTGCTGCCTTTCTCGGCCACATCGCTGGGGATCTGCTTTGCCTCTTCCCCAGCCTGCTCTGTGTGTGTGTGTCTCTGTGTGTGTGTCTGTGTGTGTGTCTATGTGTGTGTTTCTGTGTGTGTCTGTGTCTCTGTGTGTGTGTCTGTGTCTCTGTGTGTGTGTCTCTGTGTCTGTGTTAGTGTTTGTCTATGTGTGTGTGTCTGTGTCTCTGTGCATGTGTCTGTGTGTGTGTCTGTGTTTCTGTGTGTGTGTGTGTTTGTGTCTCTGTGTCTGTGTCTGTGTGTGTCTGTGTCTCTGTGCATGTGTCTGTGTGTGTGTCTGTGTTTCTGTGTGTGTGTGTCTGTGTGTTTGTGTCTCTGTGTCTGTGTCTTTGTCTCTGTGTGTGTGTGTCTCTGTCTGTGTGTTTCTGTGTCTGTGTGTGTCTGTGTATCTGTGTGTGTCTGTGTGTGTGCGCCTATGTCTCTGTATGTGTGTGTCTGTGTCTGGGTGTGTGTGTCTGTGTCTCTGTGTGCATGCATGTCTGTGTGTGTGTATGTGTATGTGTGTCTGTGTGTGTGTGTCTGTGTGTATGTCTGTATGTGTGTCTGTATGTGTGTGTGTGTGTCTGTGTGTATGTCTGTTTGTCCTACTGTTCCTTTCCTTTTTTCCCCTCTATCTCTTTCTCTGCTCCTATTACTAGAACAACTTAAGTCTGCTGCCTTCCAGCCAGCCAGGCCCTGATCATCCACTGCCTTGGGGCCTAAAAGATCCAGAGGTGGCTAAGACGTGGTTCAATCTGCTACAGGCATGAAAGACAGACACTTAAACCAAAAGGCATGACAGAGAGGGCTCGGGGCTCAGAAGAGGTGTGCAGGGTGCTATGAGATTTGGGAGGCAGAATTCACTTCCATGCGGGGAACTTGAAAGAGGAAGTTCCTTAGCCTCTCTGTCCCTGCATTTCCTCAATTGTTGAATGCAAGGAGCCCCCACATCATCGAGTTGCTGTGAGGACTACATGAGTACAGGTCACGTTCCATAATAGTGTCTAGCAGGTGGCAGTGTTATGATGGCTTCCATTTTACAGATGGGAGGACTGAGGCTCAGAGAGAGAAGGTCACCTCCTCACGTTCACACAGCTAGTGGCAGCATGGAGTTGCACCTAGTACCCCCCAAGCTCAGGGTCTTTCTGGCATGCTAACCTGCTTCCTTCATCCTTTGTGAACTGAAATCTGTCCTCTGGGCCCCCATCATAGTGGCAAGTGCCTTGCATTCTGTCTGGTTGTGCATGGCACAGTCCTCCCCTCTCTGCCATCGGCTCCTTGAGGACAGGGACGGCGCCAACTCTCCTGCATGCGGCAGGATCTCCTGTTCCAGTGTTACCTGTGCCGCTGCTGTGCTTGTTTGTCCCAGGAGGTGGGCCAGCCTTTGAGCTTCCTTGTTTCAGGAATTTGGGATCACAGGACCAAGAGTCACATTGTCAGACAGCTGACAGCCCCCTCTGGCTTTGGTATTGTGAGCACCTGGGCTCATGCCAGGGCATTGGATCAGATCATTGCTCAGAGTGTGAATGGGGAGCATGGGGTTGGCCAGATCAGAGAGACAGAGAAGACAGGTTCCCTTAAACCAGGATGGAAAGAGGAGAGGGGTATTGAGTTACCAGCACTTCAATCCATCACAGAGGCCCAGGTCATGACTGGGCCTGGAATAGGGTCACACAAGGACAGATGGGAATGGCCAGAAATCTGGGACTACGACCTGAGGTCTCTAGGGAAATGTGAGGCTGGCCTCAAGGGACCCTGCAGGCCTGGACAAGGAGTGACATAGCCTCTGAGGGTGGAGGACCATCCTATTCAAGACAACACTAGCTCGGCCGGGCATGGTGGCTCACGCCTGTAATCCCAGCCCTTTGGGAGGCTGAGGTGAGCAGATCATGAGGTCAAGAGATCGAGGCCATCCTGACCAACATGGTGAAACCCTGTCTCTACTAAAAACACAAAAATTAGCTGGGCTTGGTAACGCACTCCTGTAGTACCAGCTATTTGAGAGGCTAAAGTGGGAGAATCACTTGAACCCTGGGGGTAGAGGTTACAGTGAGCCAAGATCACTCCGTTGTACTCCAGCCTGAGCAACAAGAGCAAAACTCCATCTCAAAAAAAAAAAAAAAAAGACAGCACTAGTTCTTAGGCTGGGTAGGCCTGGAGGAGAGCCCCCAAGTGATAAAAATAGACTATTCCAATGACGTAGGATACAGTGCAAACAGATCATGTTTTATCTGGGAAACTCAAGGGACAGGGCATTGTTGACCCCCAAGGGGTGGAGATTAAACTTGCACCTGCTCGGTGTGTAGCCCCACATGGGTATTCAACCAACAAGCATTTATTCAGTACTTGATGTTGGCTGGGCTAGGCGGTGAAGACACATCATGGCAGAGGCACATGGGCCCTGTTCCCCCGGGCTCCTTTGCCAGGGGTGGAGCTGAATCCCTTTGCTTGGAATAGCACTTGGTCAGCACCGCCCTTGAATAAGAATTACTTCGGGGTCTTTGAGTCAGTTCATCTCTGAGCGTGAACTCATATGGGAGTGAGCAAGTGGACAGACATCCAGAGGTACAGCTCTGTGCTGGATTATACACATGGTACCAATGGTACCACTGCGAACGACTCCCTAGTGATGGCAGACCCACAGGTGATCCGCCTGGACTCTCAATGCCCCGGTGAGACAAAGCCACTATGCTTGCTCATGCCTCTTCCTTCCTTCCTCCCTTCCTTCCTTCCTTCCTTCCTTCCTTCCTTCCTTCCTTCCTTCCTTCTTTCCTTCCTTCCTTCCTTTCCTCCCTTCTTTCTTCTTTCTTTTTCTCTTTCTCTCTTTCTTTCCTCTTTTCTTTCTTCCTTTCTTTCTTTCTTTCTTTCTTTCCTTCTTTCTTTCTTTCTTTTTCTTTCTTTCTTTCTTTCTTTTCTCTCTCTCTTTCTCTCTTTTTCTCTTTCTTTCCTTCTTTCTTTCTTTCTTTCTGATGGAATCTTGCTCTGTCACCCAGGCAGGAGTGCAGTGGCATGATCTCAGCTCAATGTAACCTCCACCTCCTGGGTTCAGGTGATTCTCCTGCTTCTGCCCCCTGAGTAGCTGGAATTACAGACACCCACCACCACCTTGGCTAATTTTTATATTTTATTTTATTTTTATTTTTTGTTTTATTTTTTGAGACAGTCTCATTCTGTCACCCAGAGTGGAGTGTAGTGGTGTGATATCGTCTCATTGCAGCCTCCGCCTCCCAGGTCCCAGTGATTCTCCTGCCTCAGCCTCCTGAGTAGCTGGTACTACAGGCGCAGGCTATGCCCGGCTAATTTTTGTGTTTTTAGTAGAAACTGGGTTTCAGCATGTTGGCCAGGATTGTCTTGATCTCCTGACCTCGTGATCCACCCACCTCGGCCTCCCAAAGTGCTGGGATTACAGGTGTGAGCCACCACGCCTGGCCTAAGTTTTATATTTTTAGCAGAGATGGGGTACCCTATGTTAGCCAGGCTGGCCTCAAACTTCTGACCTCAAGTGATCTGCTGCAGTGAACTGTGATCATACTACTGCACTCCAGCCTGGGCAACAGAGCAAGACTCTGTCTCAAAAAAAAAAAAAGAAAAGAAAAAAAGATCCTGGTGCCTCCCTCCCTCTCACTCGCTTCTGCTCTCCCACCATGTGATCTCTGCACATGATGGCTTCCCTTGTCTTGCACCATGAGTGGAAGCAGTCTGATGCCCCCAACAGAAGCAGATGCTGTTGCTATGCTTCTTGTGTAGCCTACAGAACTGTCAATCAAATAAAACTCTTTTCTTTACAAGTTACCCAGCCTCAGGTATTCCTGTGTAGCAACACAAATAGACCAAGACACCCAGGGCGGGCTGCCTTCTGGGGTTCCTCAGCTGCTGTGCAAATGGAGCACCCACAAATGAGACCCCATGTTCCCCAGGCAGCTTTCCTGTGCCTCGGGGACCCAGCTTGCAATGAATCCCAGGCTTCTGTTGTCCTTTGCTTCCCATCTGTCAGTAATAAACTCACTTAACTCATGTGTGGGTCTCACTGGACTCAGGCAATTTGGTCACCAGTGTACAGTGAACCTGCTTTGCACCAGATGTAATATTTGGTCTCAGATGTGCCTGGCCCTAAAGGCTGTGTGGGTCCCTTCTTTTGTGCAGTTGGAGATCCAGGAACATGAGCCAGCTGACAGCCAAAGTCACAGTTGCAGTAACTTACATGGAGGATGATACGGTTTTTGGCTCTGTGTCCCCACCCAAATTTCACCTTGGATTGTAATAATCCCAGTGAGTTATGGGAGGGACCTGGTGGGAGGTAATTGAATCGTGGGAGTGGGTTTTTCCCATGCTATTCTCATGACAGTGAATAAGTCTCATGAGATCTGATGGTTTTATAATGGACAGTTCTGCACACACACTCTTGCCGGCCGCTATGTAAGACATACCTTTCTCCTTTTTCGCCTTCTGCCATGATCGTGAGGCTTCCCCAGCCGTATGGAACTGTGAGTCCATTAAACCTCTTTTTCTTTATAAATTACCAGTTCTTGGGTAGTCTTTATTAGCAGTGTGAGAACAGACTAATACAGAAGGCAGCTCACAGACAGTTTCAAATATCCACTGTGTGTCTGGAGTGAGCAAAACACCTTTGTTTAGGATACTTGTTTTCCCCAATCTACTCATTAATAGGTGACCCTAAAGCAAGCTTTGTCTGTAGGCTTCAAAAAGGTGTCGCTCATGTTTTTCTCAACTCCACACATGGATTAAGAGGCCAGTGTCACTCCTCTGCCCTGCTGGCCACACCTACTTAACCTCTCTGGGGATCCTGGGGCCCAGTGCCTTTAGCAGCCTGTTGCTCAACGTGTGGCCACCCTGCCAGCAGCCTCAGCATCAATGGGACCTTATGAGAAGAAATATGGGATCTCAGGCCCCATCCCAGAACTACTGAATTAAAATTTGCTTTATAAAAAGATCCACAGGGAATTTGTACATATCGTAAAGTTTGAGATGCATTCATTTAGCCAAATGGATAAGACTGGAATGGAGCTCGCCTGCTTTCTAGCTCAGTGAGCCTGAGCACGTCTCTAAAATTCTCTGATCCTCAGCTATGAGAAGGGTTGAATCACAAGAAGTTGCCTTTTTTTGTATCTACAAAATATAGGTACAACCCAAACGTAAGCAGTTTCATATGGTTCAACCAAATACTTATTTTGTTAGATTGTTGTGGTAATTCAATTTAAAATGAGATAAGAGATAGAAAGCATTTGGTGCACAGTAGGTGTTTGCTCAATGGTAGTTGCTAATTGTGTGCAGGAGAACAGCCTTGTTCAATGTTACTATCCTTATCCCCAAAGGTTCCTGTGAAAACCAAGCAAAAAACCCAGGTATATGTAACTTCTCATTAAACTTGAGCCTGCAATAGAAGATCCCTGTTGTGTAGGTCATTCTGTTGCCTCTGAGTCACCCAGCATGTCGGAGAGAGCATTATCCCAGTGGGTTTACAATCTTCCCCAGAAAAAGCATGCTTCCCATTTCCATGTGGAAAGTCATCATCAGGAAGGGGCGACTGAACTCAGTGCCTGAAGCGGTGGGAGGTCAAGGTCTGGGCAAGGCCCTGGGGTGAGCTGGACGCTGGTGGCAGCAGCTTCACAGCCCTTCTCATCCAGAGTCATTATGGCCTTATGAGTGACCTGTAAGGAAAATTCTAGAATCATCAAGCCACCCCATAAGATGCAAAAACCAGGCCTTGATGTTGGGACCAATATTTTTTCTATTCTGTTACTTAACCCCATACGTATCCATCTATTCACTTACTCAGTCAGTCATTCTTCTATCTATCCTTTAAAAAATTCACTAGCCATGTATTACTCTCAAATATTCCTGTCTGACATTTGTCCATCCATCATTGAGCCATTCAAGCAGCCAGCCAGCCAACCATACTCCACACCCTGTCAGCCATTCACTTATCTCTGCATCCACCACTCATGCATTCATGTACCTGTCCATGCACCACTCACTCACCCACCCATCCACACATCATCCATGCACCCTGCTACCCATGCATCTTTCCATCCATGATTCCACCTATTCACTTCTCACCTACTAATTCATCCAATCACCAATATCCCCGTCTATACCCATTTTTATGGCTGGCATCTCCATTATACTGGTTGCAGTTTATTTTGAATATCACACCAGCATCTACCTGTCCACCCACCCATTACTCTAACCATGCATCCATGCATTCATCCAACCACTCTTTCACCCAATCCTGATTGATTTATTCTTTCATTCACTTCATTTTGCTAATTTCTCCCTCATTTCTTCATGAATTTATTCCTTAAACATTTACTGAGTACCAATGCTGTGCAATCCACTGTGCCAGAAATGGTAGGGGATAGAAACATGGATTGGACCGACTTTGAAGGAGCTCATCATTTAATTGGGAAGATAAGACAGGTAACGAAAGCCAGAGCGGAAAGTTATCAGGATATATTTCTTTTTGAGAGTGGGGATGAATGATGAGAGCAGAGAAACCTTCATGGAGAAGGTAACATTTGCACAAGACCTTAAAGGCTTAATATCATTTGAATATTCAGAGATGGGGAGAACATTCTGAGTGGTTTAAAAATAAAAAGTCTGAGCCAAAGTACAAAGGTGAAAACTATGGGGGCATGTAGGATGCCATGAAGCTCAGTCAAGCAGCATGCTATGGACAATAGGAGACATGGTCTGAGCAGGACGGTGATGACTAGATCATGGAAGACCTAGAAAGCTTCAGCTCCCTGAGGACCAAGCTGTTCCCCATGTTCCCTCTCAGTCCCTTCTTTCATAGCTTGTCCTTTAGGCCTAAAAGCAGGAGTGACCTGCCCAGGAAGTATCCTCTGCTCTTTCAACCTGGGACATGATGTGCATACCTACTGCCTTCCCTCTCCTTATTTCCTTCGGGATCCCCAGTGTCTTGACAAAGGCAGGTTGCAGTCATGGAATAAATGGAAGGAAGCAAATAGCAACTTGCAAAGTTAAAGGAAACAGTATCTCCTTTCTCTAAAGAGGTCCTGGACCTCTCCCTCCAGTGTTCATCATAAGACACCAAGAGTTCCCTCTGAACACACCATCCCCAACTTACTTTAGAGATGTTCAGTCCAGGCTCCCCGGGAAGCCTCCATCCACAATCACTGGTGGGAAGAGCATCTCCAGTCTATAGGTTCTCGAAATAAAACTTGGGGAGGTGGAAATCGAGTTCTTCGTGGAGAGACAGAGCTTGGGTTGCAGTAAAGATCCTGAAACAGCCGCTCACCTTCTTCCCTGCGTTGGGTCCCTCTGCCCCACATACCCCCTCCAGCCCATTCTTCAAGGGGCAGTGGGTGTGAGATTTCTAAGTGGCAAACCACCCCCAATTCACCTCAGTGTGGAAAGGGGGTTGTAAGTACAATGACATGGAAGCCCTACGAGGAAGACACTGCTATTCCCATGTGATAATAGCAGGTGATACGATGATGTTCCCAGGAACCCATAGAGGGCACACCTTGCCTGTTCTGTCAACCCATCAAGCCTTCACAGAGCAAGTGATAGGTCTGCTATGCCATTAATAAATAAGAATCCCAAAGAGGACTGGGTCAAAAAAGGGCACACCAGGATGAGAATTTGCACACACAAAAGCCCAGGGCTGAGGAATAGCCTGGCAAATTCAGGGAACTGCAGGGAGCTCAGTGGGTTCCAGGAATAAGCATTGAGGAGTTGAGAACACAGACAGCAAGACAGAGGAGGGAGAGGCTGAGTCTGGGACACGCCAGAGCGCCAGGCTCTTAAACAGCGTGAGGGGCCAGGGAGCCCATGACAGGTCACAGTGTCTGCATTAGAGCTGGGACTGGGACCAGCCTCCAGACTCCTGGGCCAGTGCTCCAGCCCTTCCTCCCCAGGACCAAACTGATATCTTCAAGGCGGCCAGTGGCAGTGTCCCGGAGGGTGACAGAGCCCTGAGGGGCGACAATACCATGGGGGTGACAGCATCCTTGGGGGTGACTGTGTCCCTGTGGTGACAGTGCCATGACAATGTGTTCTGGAGGTGATGAAGCCGTGGATGGGGGATGATAGTGTCCTGGGGCAACAGTGTCTTGGAGGGGTGACAATACCTGTAGGGTGACAGTGTTCTGGAAATAACAGTGCCCTGGTGAATGACAGTGTTCTGGATGTCACAGTACTCTGGGGAGGGTGACAATATCCTAAGGGATGACAGTGTCTTGGAGGTGAGAGTGTCCTGGGGGATGACAGTGCCCTGGGAGTGCCAGTGCCAGTGCCCTGGGGGTGACAGTGTTCTGAGTAGGGATAGTGTCCTGGGGTGCC
>PVKP010030549.1:0-27812 GCA_004027715.1 Plecturocebus donacophilus
GCACTGGTCCCACGAGCAGCGGTTCGGCTTCATCCTTCTCCTCTTAGCTCTGTTTGCTCCCTTCCACCCCTTATACCCCAGCAGGCCCAGACCTCCTCCCCTTACTTGGTGCAGACGTGGAAACTACAACCCCGAAAGTGCAGCATTCTGTGGGGTGGCGCCGCCGACACTTCTCTTGAGGGGTAACTTCTGGGAGCCCAGAGTGCTCAGACTCCTCATCTCCCCCAGTCCCCGCCCTTGTAACTGTCTGGTAACCAACCCACAACTATAGGTCGCATTTGTGTAACGCAGCTTTGCTCTACAAACGTTTTTGAGAGCTTGTAATGTGCTAGGTGTTAGAGGGGCTAAAGTCAGACCGTTGCTATTCCCTGTTTGTTAGTATTGTTAGTACATCTCCTCCCTCCCTCTGTCTTCACTCCCTCTTTTCCTCCCGCCCTCTCCTCTCCACCACTTTCTCTTTCTTTTTAACCTATAAGTTGTGATATTTGAGAAGAATCCTAGTCACCATTGCCACAGACTCTGATACAGGTACTGTTGGTAGGCCATCCATCCAAATCTAGAAAGCTTCTGTTGGTAAATAACTGCTAATCATTGTTAAAAAAAAGTTTTCTGGACACTCGCAAATGTAACTAGTAGTTAGCTTTTTGTAGATTTGCCTTTCTCGGCCACTTCCTATATTAGAAACATTAAATTCTAATCCTGATATTTTACAGAAAGAAATTGTAAAAAAATAACGATAACAGAATCCAGAAGTCAGAATTCACTTTTTCCTTGTGCATTGAAACTTTCTGTCACTTTACAATAAAGCCGTCCTGAAGGAGGAGAATGTTGATAGAGAGAAGTAATAGAAGATACATTTGGAAAGAACAATCACACAGCTTTACCAAAGGTCCCCAACCTATGATGGTTCAACAGTTTTCTGACTTTATGATGGTATGAAATCCATACATAGTCAGTAGAGGCCATACTTGAGTACCCACACAGCCATTCTGTTTTTTACTTTCAGTACAGTATTAAATAAATTACAATAAATTCAATAGTTTTTAATAAAGTAGGCTTTGTATTAGATGATTTTGCCCAACTGTAGGCTAGTGTTTAAGTGTTCTGAGCACGTTTAAGGTAGGCTAGACTAAGCCCTGATGTTTAGTAGGTTAGGTGTGTTAAATGTATTTTTGACTTCTGACATTTTCAATTAAAGATGGGCTTATTGGGAAGTAACCCCATCATAAGTCAAGGAGCATTTTGTAGTCCCAGTAGGAGTTCAGCTTCTTGGTGCAGATGAGTAAACAAGGCCAGAGAGGTTGGTGCTTTGCTAACAGTCACAAAGTAAGTTAGTGACAGTCCACGCTAAAGTCCAGATTCTTTTCCTTGTCCACCATGACTTGTATGTAGGGGAGTTGGAACATGTTATGCAGGTTCTTTAGGTCCAGGCTAAGGACTCTGAACTTTATGCTTCAGACATTGATGAACCAACAAAGATTTTATAGCAGTTTTGTTGGAGGAGTTTCGTGCTTGAGGAAAACCTTGATATGCAGAACTGGAAAATGGGTAAGTCTAAGGTAGCAAGATCCAGTAGAATGCTGTGGAAGTTATCCATGCCTCAGAGGCTGGGCTAGAATGGTATAGTGAAGAAACCTTGGAAAGGTTAAAATATCTGACCAAATCAAATATACAAACAAATTAAGAAATCAGTGAAAAGGCTGACTTCTCAGAATATTTTCTCCTACAATAATATATAATTTGATAGCAAACTACCTGTAGCTGTTTTACATTTTTCTGCAGAATCACAGGGATATTGGACTTGAGCAACAAGTGATTTAAAGTTAGCATCTTGGGCCATGTGCAGTGGCTCACACCTACAATTCCAGCACTTTGGAGGTGCTGAGGCAGGAAGACCACTTGACCACAAGAGTGTGAGACTAGCCTGGCCATATAATTGAGACCTTATCTCCACAAAAAATAAAAAAAAATTAGCCAGGCATGGTGTTGCATGCCTGTAGTCCCAGCCACTTGTGAGGCTGAGGTGGGAGGATTGCTTGAGCCCGGGAGGTTTAGGCTACAGTTAGCCATGCTCCACTGCATTCTAGCCGGGATGACAGAGCAAGCCCTACCTGAAAAAGTAAATAAATAAATAAATAAAGTTAGCATCTCGTGCTTTACTTGTTGAAACACAATGTTTTATTTGCTTGTTTAATATATTTTCATAAGATGAAGCCCTGGGAGGTATACATGTATCTTCAGTATCTAGCAGAGTACCTGACACGTAATAGATGGCTAATAAATATCTGGTGATTGCGCATTTCACAGTATAAATGTGTAGGGTAATAATACACCAATACCAAAGACACTGTCTTTTTTGTTTTGTCATATACTATCCTGATTAAATACACATAGTTTTTATAGGTAGTGCCATCTTCATTTAGAAACCAAACACTTTCTGAAATTCCTTTTTTCCCCCAGCTTCTGTGACTGCTTTTATTTAGCCATCCTGTCTATTCTTAATCCCATTTCTTTGTTGTTCTTCCTTGTCCTCAAGGAATGATATTCTCGAGGATGCTGTCCTCAACTTTTTTATTCTGTGTTAAACATTCTAACCTAAGGGAGATGTTTTTCCAGTAAAAACAAATTCAATCATGCCATAACCTTTCAGAGGCTGTCAGTTTTGGAATAAAACCCAAATTTCTTTGCCTGTAAGACGTTTCACTTTTGTATTTCTCCAGCCTTTACTTCTGCCTCACTGAAAACATGTATTTAGCCAGTCATCTCAAACTACCTGAAGCTTGTTCATTTATCTTTTCTTGCCTTTATTCATGTTATTTTTTTCCTGGAATGCCTTTCAAGCTGACAGCATTCAGATATCAGCTCAAGAATCCTTCCCACTCTCAAATTTGGTATTTTCATTGAACCATATATGTCTCTGTCATATAATAATGTATAAGGCTTGCTATAATTGTCTGGTCTGTGGACTCTTTGAGGGGCTGTTATTTTCCTGTCTCCTACTTAAACAATATTTTTGACATAGCTGCTTGGTGTGTGTGTTTAAATTTTTTTTCTATTTAATAATGTTTTTTATTTGCATTGTAGAATGCCAGAGGACTTGGATCTGAGCTAAAGGACAGTATTCCAGTTACAGAACTTTCAGCAAGTGGACCTTTTGAGAGTCATGATCTTCTTCGGAAGGGGTATATGGGGGAATTTTGACTTTGATTTTGTTATAATGTTTCTGTGAATTATTTTTCACAATATTCTTTACATATTTTGATAGGCTATAAATGTATATTTAGTTTGGCAGATGGCAAGTAATATATGTTGCATAGGGTGCAGAGGGGAAGAGGCTTAGATGTTTTCTGTAGTGGAAGAGGTGTCTCATCAGAGTAGTACATTCCCAGCGTAGGGCATCCTCCTAGGCAGTGGTGTTCATTAGCATGATTTGGTAGGATTCTTCTTATTTATTTGCTACTGATAACTTAGCCATTTGCCTCCTTGTCTTAACTATTAAAGTAATCTGCACTTTGGGAGGCACTAGAACATAGCAGTTGAGAGATTAAACTGTGGACTCAGTTGTCCTGGGTTTGGACCCTGGCTCTGCTGTTTACTAGATGTGTGCCTTTGGACAAATCACATAATTAATGTCTCAGTGTCTTTATCTATAAAATAGGGCTAATAATAATCTATATCTTACTTTGAGGAATAAATGAGTTAATACCTGAAAAATGTTTTAAATAGTACCTGACATCAGAAGCACTCAATAAGTATTGGCTGCAGTTTTTTTTTCTGTTCTAGCTTTAGCATGCAGTTATGCCATGTTGACGATTTCTTTTATGTTTCTATATGTTTAGGTCTCAGTTTCTGGTACTAGACCATTCTCTTTGCAGGTTACTTTTCTGCTTAGTAAAATAAAGATAATACCTTTCCCCTATAAACAAATTATTGTTTTGAATTTTTGAATTTTACATCTAATTTTAAAGTATTTATTCTTACTATAATAGCATGGAATTTTAATCCTGGTGTCTGAGTATAAATATAATCCCTCATTATAGACTTTCAATTTTGTATTAAAAAAATGCAGCATTTGACCTGTGGAATTGGAGCTATAAGTTGATTTGTATAATCAAATTAATTGGCGAGGCAGTAACTAAGGTCTGAAGATTTTTTTTCCCCTTACATAAAATGTTTCTCCTTCCTGATTGGACTGGGGCAGGATCATTTTCAAAACCCACTTCTTGAATAATGTTTGTAAAAAGACAATATTTAATAAACAATTATTGCGGGGTTTCTAAGGGTTTTTTTTAGCTTTAAAATCCTAGTTTGGATAATAAAATTAGCATTTTTACACAGCTAGAGTGATATAAAGACCAGTAGCCTGGTTCTAGTTGTGCCTTACCTAACGTACTTTATAACTAGTAAGTGTACGTTAAATGCTAAACCTATTGTTCAACATGTTTATTAAAGATATATTAAATATTGTGTTAGACCTGAAGGGAATAGGCTTAGATATTTTATGTAGTGCAAGAAGTACTTCATCAGAGTAATAGCAATAAACATACATTCATTCAGTTTCTTCTAGAACAGATTTTGGCAAGTTTTCCCTAATGATTGGAGTCTTGACCACCAATGTCTATAATAGTTACGTTCTTAAGTTTATCTTATAGTACTCTTTTTTTTTTTTTTTCCCTTTTGGTGTATGGGTCCATGAATTTATAACACATGCATCAATTCCTATAACCTTCACCACAATCAAGATACAGTTATATCAATTCCTATAACTGTCACCCCCAAAAACTGTCTCATGCCGTCTCATTATGGATGTGATTTGAGCTGTGGGTATTGAGTGATATTTAATCTCCTTTAAATGTTTTTTTTTTTTTTAATTTCATTTCAGTTTTTCTTGTGTGAAAAATGAACTTTTGCCTAGTCATCCTCTTGAATTATTAGAAAAAAATGTAAGTATGCTATTGTGTCCTTATTTTTATCTTCTAGTAGATAAATACTTTTAGTAATACTGGTTTCATTTTATTAAAACAATTTTGGTACTGAGGATTTGACCATGGAGAATATGAGGCCTTATTTTCAATCTCCTTGTAGGGTAGACTTTACAAATTCTACTGCTCCTCTAATTTTTATCTTCTAGTAGATAAATACTTTTAGTAATATTGATTTCATTTTATGAAAACAATTTTGGTACTGAGGATTTGACCATGAAGAATATGAGGGCTTATTTTCAATCTCCTTGTAGGGTAGACTTATAAATTCTACTGCTCCTCTAAAGCTTCCTTTCTATGCATCCTGCCCTGCCTTTTAAATGCACGTCTCCAAAGGGTGATCCACTTCTCTGTCCTTCTCATAAGAATGTTCTTTTCTGATAGTGCTGCTTTTTTATTTTTCCTGCCATTTTTGCTGTTGACTTCTAAGTTCATATCTCTAGTTTTAACCTCCTTCTCAAGTCCTGCATCTCCAAATTACTGTAGGACATAGCTACTAGACATAGTAGGTACTTAGATGAATATGACATAATCCCCATCTTTAAATTACTTAAAATTTAATGAGGAAGACAAGCAGTGGGTAGGAGGAGGCTTCATAAAGTGCTAGAGAAGACCAAGAATGGGACAGCCCTCTGTGCTTAGGGCTTTTTTGAAAGGCTTTGTAGCGGAGGAGGGACCTTTGAACAGTTTTAGAGTGGTGTTTACCAAGTAAATAGGTGGGAAAAGTTTACTCCTAAAGAGAGGATAGCATGTATGCATGTCCAAAAGACAAAGGTTCTTAAATAGACATTTAGAGGAAGAAGAAGAAGGTTTCTGACTACTTGGGGAAGATGATGCAGTCACTAGGTAACACAAAACTGATCTGTGGGTTTTTTTGTTTGTTTGTTTTTTGCTTTCTACTAAGAGGATAGATTCACCAATAAGAAAGAGTAGAAGAAATAATGTGATTATGAAATTGAAGTTCAAATAAGATGAGAAAAATAAAGAAGTTCCTAGTTGATTTAAGTGAATTCAGGTTTTAGGTGCAGAAGCTGACAGCCCAGAGTATACTTGAAAGCATGTGAGTATGATTATAAAAGCGTAGTTGATCGTTGTTGAGAACTAATGGGAGAAATGAAAATTGCTTGTAGATGGATACATATTCCACTTTTATATAAAGACTCTAACTAAAAAGTAAGATTGCTGTGATAACATTGATCCCTGGAACCATTTCTTAAGTGGACTATTAAGTGAGCTATGAGCGTTTAATAAAGTAAGCAGTGATCATCAGCATCTGAATGAACTCAGCAAATTAATTTTAGTTCACTCTTTTACTAAATTGTCAAATGGGTCAGTCAGGGAATCAAATTATCTGACCAGGGATAAGATTGAGGATTATATGGTGGCTTATGAACCAAGTGAAAGTAATGTGGGATAAAGTATATGAGGTTGGTAACTGTACCCAGAGAACAGTGATTAAGGAATAGTCAATTTGGAGGGAATATTTTCATAGGACTTTTGGCCTCTATCCACATCTTATGTAGTCAGATGGACACATAGAAAGGCTGTTTTTCAAGAACTTGTCTGTAACCAAAGAAAGAATATATATTAGGCTTTTGGAAAAAAAGTTTGAGAAGGATAGTTCATTCTGGTGAATAATTGAACTTCGTCATGATGACAAAATAGACCAAAACTTTAAGAAAAACATTTATAGAGGTGAGTGTGAAGTTCTGTGTTTGGACTTGAAAAATGAATTCTACACCTTTGGGCAGGGTAAAGTGACTTGCTGTGTAAAACTTGGACTATTTTAATTGACTATGCTCAGTACAAACCAGCAGATTATGTTAGTTACTAAAAAGAAAGGTTAATGCAGTCTTGAGCTATGTTAGTAAGATGGGGCTCAAATCAAAGGAGATTATTTTATTTTCCTATATATTAGTCTGGCTATTAGATTTGCAATATTGGTTTAGTTCTAAGCAATACATATTAAGAGAAACTGACAAATCTCAGTGAGACTGGCCGGAACTGCGAAGAATCTAAAAACTTCAGAGATCTTTTGAGACTTGACTTAAATATACTGTGTCTCCTCTTTAATCACTTAGCCAGCTAATGGCAGTCTCACTCTTTCTGTGACACTTATTGTCTACTATAAATCCTTTAGCATGGATTGTGTAGTTGAACTGTATGGGCACCCCACTTTCCTAAGTAAACTTGGGGCATATTGTTTAATTTTCTTTAAGCCTTAGTTTTCTCATCTGGAGTTAGTAATAGCCCATCCTTGGCACATAGCAAGGATGTGACCAGATAGCTGGATAGCACTCCAACCACATAGCAAGCCCCTTCTCTTAAAACAAAATTATATTATCATGAGGATAGGTTAATATTTAAAGCATACCCTTCACTTCAGATCGTATACCCATAATAAAATACTGCAGGTTTTCCCTAAGGACCATCTGTCAGAATTTACTGTGTCAAGCTAAAGTAATTAAAAATCATTTTGATAGACACCTTACTTTAAAACTTCATAGTCATATCCCAAGTAGGTGCTAATCAATAGATTTTTGATCAAAATGACCCTTTTTATTACTGTTAGAAGACAATTTATCAAGAGAGTAGCATCTAATAAAAAATAATGAGAAGAAATGACTTTACCTCATTATAATCACCTTAGCTCAGACGAATCTTTGTAACAGTCTGCCTATCACATTCACTATTCTTAGGAGCCACTTTTGGAAACAGTGTTTTAGAATCCATTGGTCAAGTTGATTCACTTTGCCTGAAATACATTAAGTTATGATCAAAGTTCCTTGAATATAATATCAGTGCTTAGTAAAAGTATGATTCCAAAAAAAAATTGGTGATTAGTACCTAATACAAATTGAACAAACTTTTAAGAGCTTGTATTTCCCCTGAGGTGAGTACCAAAAGTAAGTGGAGTTCATATATTATAGTTTAATTAACAGGATGATTTAGTGGTTGGATTATTTCTTTTGCTGAATCCTTTGAAATATGTACCTTCATACTTAGAAATTAACTATTTAATGTCAGTGTATGTGACATTTTCTAGATCTCAGATTACACCTTTTCTTTGCTGGTTTTGCAGTACTTTCAATCAAAAGCATTAAAGTACAATTATGCCTTATAAATCTACTTTTGAAATAGGAGAGACATTCCTTAATTTATTACTTTTGTAAATTTGGAATTTAGGTAGTAATTTTACACTGGTAAAAGTACACCTGCATGCCAAATAAAATGTAGACATATGTGATCTAAAATTTATCAGAAAAAATTAGAAAAGTACTTAGTTTTAATTTCAGGTATGGATATTAAAATTCTTCATCTAACTATTGTGTGACATATATGCCACTGTTAACTGTTTTGAAAGCAGAGTATTTAGTGTCATGTTTAAAATTACATTGTCTTTTGTAGTTCCAGCTCAACCAAGATAAAATGAATTTTTCCACTCTGAGAAACATTCAGGGTCTGTTTGCTCCACTAAAATTACAGATGGAATTCAAGGCAGTGCAGCAGGTGAGTTGATGGATCTCTTTCATATATGTTGATATCATTTGTGAGGACTCTTCTATTTTCATAATAGCTATTTATACCTTATCTCCCTTACAACCTATTCCACTTCCCTCCCCCTTTTTAGGATATGGCCTTGATTTCTACTTCATAGAGGGAAAAAAGAAGTCATTAAATAGAATACTTCAAGTTACAGGCTCAGTGTCTGAAAACTTACCTGCATCTGCTTTCATGTTTTTCTTTCTTTTTTTTTTTTTAATGAATTACATTGCATTTGAGATCCCTCTAAGAATATCCAAGTAGCGGTGTTAAGTATACAATCTGTATATAGTCAGATATACCTGTTGCTAAGGAATAAGTACTTGAAAAATGTCCTTCCAGTTATGTAAGAACTGCCCTCTACCTATGCTTTGGATTCTATCCTGTTAACACTGCTTCAGGAAAATCCTTTATCAGTGATCCCTTCTAAAGCTGGTAACTTCAACCTCTCTCTCTACTTGATCTGTCTCAGCAGTAGCATTTACACATATTTGAACCTCTGTTGTCTTTTAAAACAAAAAATTATATCAATTTTAAATTCCTTGATAGTACCTTGTCTGTCATTGAGTGTGCTTTTGCAAAGGGAGTTTCTTGAAAGCTCCCTTTCTATACTCCTTTCCTGCCTATTTATTTAACCCACTATTTCTGTCTCCCGTGACACCGATGAAACTGCTCCTGAACAAAGTGGACATTTTTACCTTCATTTTACTTGATCTCCCTGTAGTGTTTGACACTAATGGCTTCTTCAGTCTTCCTTTGGCTTTTATTTAATTTACTTTGTATTTATTTTTTTGAGACAGGGTCTCATTCTGTCATCTAGATTGGAGTACAGTGGTATCATAGCTCACTGCAGCCTCAAACTCCTGGGCTCAAGCAGTCCTTTTGCCTCAGCCTCCTGAGTAGCAGGGACTACAGTCACATGCTACCTTGCCTGGCTAGTTTAAAAAATTATTACCACTATTATTAGTTGTAGAAACAGGCTCTTGTTATGTTGCCTAGGCTGGTCTTAAACTCCGGGCCTCAGGCTATCCTCCCACCTCCTTGGCTTTTGGAACACCACAGTTTCCTGATGTCCTCCTTTCTGAATCCTTATTCTCAGATGTCTCTGTGTAGGTTCTATTTGTTTTGTCTGTTTCCTAAAATGCCAGTTTTGTTAGTGCCCCATCTCTAGTCCTTTCCTCACCCTATTTCCTACTCGTGACTTTAGTTACCAATTACATGTTAATGATTCCAACTGGGCATGGTGGCTCACGCCTGTAATCTCAGCACTTTGGGAGGTCAAGGCAGGTGAATCACTTGAACTCAGGAGTTGAAGACCAGCCTGGGCAACATCGCTACGAAAATATAGAGTTTGCCAGCAGTGATGGTACACACCTATAGTCCCAGCTACTCAGGAGGCTGAGGGGGGAGTATCATTTGAGCCCTGGAGCCGGAAGTTGCAGTGAGCTGAGATCGTGCCATTGCACTCCAGCCTGGGTGACAGAGACCCCGTCTCAAAAAATAAAATATGTTGACTCCCAAGTTACAATTCTCATGGGTTATAAACCTATAGGCTTTCCAATTGGAAGTCCCACAGGCACCTCCAGTATTACATGTACAAATACAGAATAACTCATAATTATTCCCCACATACTCATTATCCCATATGAATAGGTTTCTGCCTAAGGCAGAAATTGGAGACTTAGCCTTGGTTATGTCACCTAGCACCCATCCTAACCCCTTCTCCTGCTCCCCTAGATCATTCATTCAGTTTATTACTTGATCTCCCCACCATTGCTACTACTTTGGTTCTTGCCCTGCCAGGCTTCATCTGGAGTACTGCAGTACTCACCCCTGCTGCCCGTCCAATCCTTGTTAACATTTTAGTCAGAGTACTCTTTGTAAAACATAGATTCGATTATGTCACTCCCCTCACTTTACCCTCAAAATAAAAATAAAACCCAACTCCTTAGTGTGGCTCTGTCCATGAAATGGCTCCTTGCTTTCCACCAGTCCATATCCTCTTAAACGACTTGCAGGTTCCTAATTCATTAGATTCTTTCACTGTTTGGCATTTGCACATGTTTTTCCTATTGGTGTGGACTCCTTTCTCTGACCTAGCTGAATTGTGTCTTTTTCAATAAATTCGGGCCAGATAGGGTGGCTCACGCCTCTTATCCCAGCACTTTGGGAGGCCGAGGTAGGTGGATCATCTGAGATCAGGAGTTCGAGACCAGCCTGTCTAACATGGTGAAACCCCCGTCTCTACTAATAATACAAATTAGGTGGATGTGGTGTCACACACCTGTGATTCCAGCTACCCGGGAGGCAGACACAGGAGAATTGCTTGAACCCAGGAGGTGAAGGTTGCCATGAGCCAAGATCGCACCATTGCACTCCAGCCTGGGCAACAAGAATGAAACTCTGTCTCCAAAAAAATTAAAAAATTAATTCTAATGCCATCAGTTGTATTTGGCTAAATCATTCTGGAAGCTACTTTTTTTTCCTCCCAAAGATAAAGCTCTTAAAAAGCATGGTTTTAAGTCAGAGTAACCTAGAGCTGAATGTTGTCTCATCCATTTACTAGTCTTAAGAACTTAAGTTGGAGAACTTTCTAAACTTCAGATATTTTATTTAATGTGAAATGGGGAGAACAGTAAGAGTAGCATAGGGTTATTCTGAAGATTAAATGAATCCCATGTTTGGCACAAAATTATTACCTTCCCTGTTTATTTTCCTCTTACTCAAATTTCAACTATAGAGTGCTCAAATTTTGGATTTAAGTTTTTAATACTATTTAATCCAAATATCTTTCCCCAGAATTCTCTCTTTTTTTTTTTCTTATCTCTATACTTCTGCGGTTTTGGTTTGTCAAGATGTATAACAGCTGCCTGCTCCTCCCTGCTTTTGATGCATTCTTAGGACTATACCTCTGATCTAACTACCAGACCCCTTGCTGTCTGGTTTAATTTACAGGTTCCTATTTTTGTTTCTTCCTTTTCCTCCTCTTTCCTCCCACTTCCTTTTTTTTTTTTTTTAAGGTTTGACAATCTAGAGAAATTTTTCCACACTGAAGATTTTAAATATCTCTATAGGACATTAGTAATCTAAAATAGTATAGTCTGGATACATTTTGTGGGGTGGGACTTGAGCATAATTCTGCCCCCTTAGATTCTAAAGGTGTGATTATTTTTAAAATGCTACCTTCATTTAGTCAAAGACCACCTATTTTGTTAATATCTAAAATTATCTTCATTACCTGGGCTTGGTGACATGGACCTGTAATCCCAGTTTTAGTGGGAGGATCACTAGAGCCCAGGAGTTTGAGACCAGCCTAGGCAATCTACTGAGTTGGACTTTCTTCAGGAATTTGATCATCCCACATTTATCAGGAAGGAGGTGTGATGTTAAGCTCTGGGATTTTGCATTTCATCACATGGTATGTGCTATAGTTTTCCTGAGCAGAAGCAAAGCCTCAAAATACATGCACACCTCTTGGGATTATTAAGCGTTAAAAAAAAAAAACTGTAATTTCAGTGTCTTTACAACTTAGTTTGTGTCTAAAATATGAACTAGTGTTTTTTTTTTCCCCTGGTTAAATTGATCTTTTACTTGGTTTTGTGAATTTTCAAACAAAGAATAAAGAACATGAAATTAGACTATATATTCTGTCATTTTCCCCTGAATTTTTTCTAATCTCATCCCTTCATACTTTCTCCAAAGGTTCAGCGTCTTCCATTTCTTCCAAGCTCAAATCTTTCACTGGATATTTTGAGGGGTAATGATGAGACTATTGGATTTGAGGATATTCTCAATGGTAAGTGTCATTCAGCACCTTTTTATGGAGGCCTTGTAATTTAAAAGGCAAACAGCTGCAAAGAGAATAGACAAAATTCTTGTCCTCATGGAACTTATAGCCAGTTGGATTCACTTGTGTTTATTCATTACATTAAGATAAAATTTAATGGTAGTTCTTTAACTGTTTTTAAAAGTGAGGGTTGGCCTGGTGCAGTGGCTCACATGTAATCCCAGCACTTTGGGAGGCGGAGGTGGGCAGATCACTTGAGGTCAGGCGTTCAAGACCAGCCTGGCCAACATGGTAAAACCCCGTCTCTATTAAAAATATAAAAATTAGCTGGGTGTGGTGGTGGGCACCTGTAATCCCAGCTATTTGGGAAGCTTAGGCAGGAGGATCCCTTGAACCCGGGAGGTGGAGGTTGCAGTGAGCTGAGATCGTGTCACTGTACTCTAGCCTGGGTGACAGAGCAAGAATCCGTCTCAAAAAAAAAAAAGTGAAGATTATTTATGAAATTCTAAGGGTATGTAGTCATTTTAGTCTAGTAATGGTGGTTATTCATTTCATGTCCTGAGCTTCAAGTGTAATGTGTCAGTCTAATATTCCTAGGGTGACTTAAATAATGATAATTATTTCAGAATTCAGTTTTGGGATGTGACTGGTGTTTTTGTTTGTTTAGTTTGATTTTGGGTTTTTTATGACTAGCATTGAAAACAACTGGAAGATAAATCTTTATTTAAGAAGTAGCTCCCCCAAAAGTAATTTTTGTACTTCTACAGTTGATAAATAGGAAAGAGGAATCTGTCTTTTTTTTTTTTTTTTTTTTGAGATGGACTCTTGCTCTGTCACCCAGGCTAGAGTGCAGTGGTGCAATCTAGGCTCACTGCGACCTTTGCCTCCCGGGTTCAAGCAATTCTCCTACCTCAGCCTCCTGAGTAGCTGGGATTACAGGTGCCCACGAACACACACAGCTAATTTTTGTATTTTTAGAAGAGATGGGGTTTCACCATGTTGGCTAGGCTGGTCTCCAACTCCTGACCTCATGATCTGCCCGCCTCGGCTTCCTGAAGTGCTGGGTTTACAGGCGTGGACCACTGTGCCTGGCTGAATCTGTCATTTTTAATAAAATTCCCTGAATAATTATATTTATTTTTGAGATAAATGAATTTAAGTGAGAACAATACATGCAGCATCCTCTATTTTTTCTGGTCCCGAGGAAGATAAACAAATACAATCCTGTCCAATGCTGCCTCTGCTCATTATGCCCCAGCAGTGTAGGAGAAACAAAAATACCCAACAGGATTAAGTTTTATTAGTTTTGCTTGGCTGCTGATGTCCGGTAAGGAAATGCTGTGGACATAACAGAAGTCTAGTGAGCCTCCTTTGAGAATCTTCCCTGAGGGAACTTTTTGGATGCAGGAAAAGCTGGGATTCTTAAGCTTTGACATTGAACTTAGACCTTGTTTAAAACTACTAAGGTGATAGTTCAGGTCTTTATGTTTTTAAGTTTTAGTTATAAAAGCATTCATTTAAAAATCTGCTTCTGTAATTCTGTGTAAAGAAAGGGAGAGGGGACTTAGGAGCATTGATCTAGTCAGTCACATATTATGTGTCAGGTACTGGGCCAGGCTCTGAATATACAGCCATGAACAAAACAATTATCTCTGCTTTCAAATAGGGGAGACAAACATTAAACACGTAAACACAAATATACAATTTGATAATTCTAGAAATAAAAAGGATGTTTTTGAGTTGGGAGGGCACGTACCTCTGGGAAAAGGACATATAAGTTGATTCCTGAAAGAAACATGAAATCATTGACCTATAAGTAGAGGGAAGAATATTTCAGACACAAGAGATCAGTATATTCAGGGTCTATAACCTAGAACAGCTGAAGAACTCTGAGCAGTTTGAGATCTTACTCTACTTTCAAGGTCACTTTTTAGCCTGCCATGAATTCATGGATGCTGGCAGAAGACAAGAGGCTCCTAAAGAACAGTTTCTTACTCATAACAATAGCACAGCCAGAGTATTGGCATTTCTTTTGGTTCTGTTAGCACCACTTCCTGTGAGGCAGCTAAGAAGAGGGTAAGGTGATGCATTGTACATTCAGTGTTCATTAGAGGAGGGGAACTCCAAGTTCAGGCCACCTCAGCCTTATAACTGGCAGTAAGCCTGCCTGTCTTCTGCTTTTTTGTCTTCTGAGGCTGAAACAGCTTTGGAAAGATAGCCTAGAACAAAGGCAGTTTAGTGTCTCTGCTCCCAGCTTGCAGAATGGAGAGAACTGTCTCCCAATACACATGGGAGCACTTTAAGGAGGCCCATATAGCTGGTGTGTTTTGAGCAAAGTTATAGAGTAGAATAAGGTTGAAGTCAAAAAGCTAAGCAAGGAATAGATGAACCAGGGCCTACAGACCACAAAAAGAAGTTTGGAATTTCTTCAAAATGCAACAGAAGGCAGATGTAATGTGATGGAATTACATGTTTAAAAAGGTCACTAATTGGCCAGGTGTGGTGGCTCACATCTATAATCCCAGCACTTTGGGAGGCAGAGGTGGGAGGATCACTTTAGCCTAGGAGTTTAAGACCAGCCTGGGCAAGATGAGACCCTGTCTCTGCAAACATTGTTTTAAAAATTAATTGGGCATAGTGATGTGTGGCTGTAGTCCCAGGTACTCGAGAGGCTGAGGCAGGAGGATCACTTAAGCCCAGGAATTTGAGGCTGCAGTGAACAGTGATTATACCAGTGCACTCCAACCTGGGTGACAGAGACTGTGTCTCAAAAAATAAAAAATAAAAAGCCACTTGCTATCTTGTGGGCATCTTTTAAAATTCATTTCTTGTGTCTCTCTAAGGTAGCTATTAGGAAAAATCACCTGTTGAGGTATATATATGTCTATGTATATTTTTTGGAGACAGACTGTTGCTCTGTTACCTAGGCTGGAGTGCAGTGGCATGATCTTGGCTCACTGCAACCTCCGCCTCCCGGATTCAAGTGATTCTCCTGCCTCAGCCTCCCAAGTAGCTGGGATTACAGGTGCCCACCACCACGCCCAGCTAAGTTTGTGTTTTAGTAGAGATGGGGTTTCATTGTGTTGGCCAGGCTGGTCTCAAACTCCTGATCTCAGGTGATCTGCCCACCTCTGCCTTCTGTAGTGCTGGAATTACAGGCATGAGCTACCCCGCCTGGCCAAGTAGATGATTTTTGTCACAAGACCCCTGCATTTGGGGTAGTTTTATTCTTGTGGGAACTGTGACTTTATAATATATGGATAACTTATGGCTTCACCTTGGGGACCTGAATTCGCTGTTCTTTTCTGCTTTGAATAGTTTACCCTCATTTTTCAGATCCCAACCTAAATGTTACTTCAGAGAGTCTTCTGTTGACTACTGTTAAGTCTATTCTTGCATTGCTATAAAGAAACACCTGAAGCTGGGTAATTTATAAAGAAAATTTCTTTTGGCTTACGGTTCCTCAGACTGTACAGGAAGCATGGTGCTGGTATCTGCTTCTGGTGAGGGCCTCAGGAAGCTTGCAATCCTGGCAGAAGACGAAGGGGGAGCCAGTCAGAGGGAGCAAGAGAATGAGAGGGCAGCTGCCACACAGTTTTAATCAAGCAGAACTTGTGTGAACTCAGAGCAAGAACTTGCTTAGCCAGGGGGTGGTGGTAAACCATCACGAGGTATTCAACCCCATAACCCAGTTACCTCCCTCAAGGCCCACCTTCAACACTGGGAATCACATTTCAACATGAGACTTGGAAGGGAAGAACATCCAAAGCATATCAACTGCCTAATCCAAAGTAGTCCCCACTCTGTCACCCTACCTTATATTAATTATTTGCATAACACTTATCTGATATTTTTCTTATTATTTGTCCAACTTAAATATACATGTCGTGAGAGCTGGAGATTTTTTCTTGGTAACTGTTGTGTTTCCAGTACCGGACAGGGTGCTTGATCATAGTGTTTAAAGGTCTTGTTGACCACATTTTCACCACCTTCGACGCAAAACAGTGTTCAGTCTATAATGACAGAGTAGCTTGTTAATCTAAATGCTGTGTAAAGACTGACAGTATTGGAGATGACATTTTTACCTGCCTGCTTATCAACGAAGTGCTTAGGCAAGTTAATTCTGTACATTTTACAAGATTAGGAAAGACGTATACGGACAGTAGTAAAATCAGATAGACTTTTTCTTAATGCTGGAAGGGGACTTTCATGTAGTCTGATCCCCTAACTAGAAGATGAGTAAATGGAAGCTCACAGAGGCTCAGTCCTCACTCAGAGTCTCATGGCGAGCTTGTGGTACAACAGATGCAAGACCTGCAGTCTGCCACCAGTGCCTTGCTTATATGATATGCTGTCTTTTGGTGCAAGTGATTTATTTATTTATTTATTATTATTTTTTGGATGCAGAGTTTTGCTCATCGCCCAGGCTGGAGTGCAGTGGCGTGATTTCGGCTCACTGCAACCTCTGCCTCCCAGGTTAAAGCAATTCTCCTTCAGCCTCCTGAGTAGCTGGGATTACAGGCGTGTGCCACCATGCCCAGCTGTGATTTATTTAATAAATGCATTTTATTAAAAGAAATAAACTTTAAAAAGCAGGATGTGGAAGAAACTTTAGTTACATAAATGAGTATATTCTCCCATCCAAGTACTAACCAGGCCCGACCCTGCTTAGCTTCCAAGATCAGATGAGATCGGGTGTGTTCAGCGTGGTATGGTTGTAGACATAAATGAGTGTATTCTTTGTGCAAAAATTTGAAATATTACCATTGAAGCTCAAGATTTTCTGTAATGACCCTGAATCCCATTTTTCTCCTCATTCCCTAGTTACCTGCTGTTTTAGTTTAGTCTGTCCTTCTAGATTTTGTTCTACGTGTTTTTCTATGAATACTAACATATGTAGTCAAAAAATATTTGGCATTACCTTTTTTTTTTTTTTAAAGTTTAGGTTTTGAATGCCTTTTATATACACAGCAATGTATTAATCTTCAATCTCTTAGGAGGTCCAGTGAGGAAATATTCACATTGGTTTTACTGAACTGTTCCTCTTGGTAGCCATCATTATGTGCAGGGTTATTGATTCTTACAAAGTGATTTTACAGTTTAGTTCATTAGGTTTTTATTCTGTTTCTTATCCTATGTTGATGAATAGAGGACAAAGAAAAAGCCTCTGCCTTTAGGAAGCTTACTGTTGGTATTAATTTTAAAAGTTCTTTTAGGTGTATAATCACAGTTACAATAAGGCTTTTGTCTGACTCATCTGTAAACAAAAGTGACAATTTTTAAGTTTCTTTCTTTAGAATTCTGGGTACAACAGGTCAGAATATGATACAGATAAGATGTTTTTGTGAATTAAGAGATTATTTCCAGTCATGTGGGAAGCCACTAGAAAACTTAAGAACTTTGAAAAAAGAAAACTTTTTCAATCTGTTTTTTCTTTTTAAATCTACTATTTTGAGATACAATAGAGTATACATATTTTTAAGTGTACAGTTCTGTGAGTTTTAATAAATATACAGCCAGGTCTCCTAAATAAAGGAGTAGAATGCTTTCATCGCCTCAGAAAGTTCCCTTGGTCCCTTTGCAGTCAGTCACCTGCCCCAGCCCCAGGCAATCACTGGTTTGTTTTCTGTAACTTTAGGTTAGTTTTAACTGTTCTGGATTTTCATGTAGGCAGAGTCATTGAATTTATCTCTTTTTTGAGAGTCTTTAAAGTGTTTTTTTTTGTTTGCTTTCAGATCCATCACAAAGCGAAGTCATGGGAGAGCCACACTTGATGGTGGAATATAAACTCGGTTTACTGTAGTAGTGTGCTGTTCATGGAAGCTGACAGCTGCGTCTTGTTTAGAGTCATCTTTTTATTGTAATTTGATATACACAACATTAAAAGTACTGACATCTGCGAAGTTCTGCTCAAGTAGTATCAGTGATTATTTAAAATAATGGGAGTCTTTGGTTTATAGCCGTGTGACAATTAAAAGCACTAAAGGGAGATCATGTTAAAGCTCTTAATTTGTATTAAAACAATACCCTGTGTCTTCAGAAGAAATTGTTGCTTATGAAAATTATAAAATGATCTACAGGTTTCAATTCAACCTGTGTTCTAGGTTTTCTGTAAACTTACTTTTGAACAAGCATTATAAGCATTTGAATCTGTAAACGTTATAGTAGCATCTTTCAGAATAAACCTTTTTAATTGATTTCAGTGGCAACACTTCAAATTGAGTACACTATGAGATATATCAGTATCATCCATTAACACTCATAAGAATAATATTTACCGTATCAGTCCTATCTTAGGATTATAGCTGTTCTTTGATTCTTTCATGTTGAAAAGTAGAAGTTCCAAGGTTTTGATTTTGGTCTGGTCTTTAAGTGAAAAGCAACCAGTAAATGTAAGTTAAACTTTTACTTCATAGACTTAATATGTAATTAATATATTACCAGGCAACACTGTTAAAGAAAAGTAAAACACATTTTTTTCTTGTTCTTAATTTGTATAAGATGCCATAAAATATTCTTTATGAACTTGGTGTATAAAAATTTATATTTTTAGAACATTAGTGAATGGGTCCTCTTTCACAAATAAAAGTATGTTTTGATTAGGAACATCTTTGATTAGATTAATTACTGATTTGAAACATTTGGCAATGTCTAGAGACATTTTTTGGAGTCACAACTTTGGGGGTGGGTTGCTACTGGCATCTAGTGGGTAGAAGCCAGGAATACAGCTAAAGATCCTACAGTGCATGGAACGTCGGCATCAATGTATGATCATGTAACTAGTTGAGGACACTAAAGGGAAATGAATTTGAAACTCACAGTTTGTATTTGTACAGTAGCATTCTATGTCTTTAAAAAACTAATGAACATTCTAAAACTATCTACATACACAGTTGGCACCAAGAATCATTTGGTTTAAAATGTCAGTAGTTGCTAAAGTTGACAGATTAAAAAATTTTCTTTTGAGACCAAGTCTCGCTGTCTCCCAGGCTGGAGTACAGTAGCGAGATCATGGTTCACTGCAGCTGAGACCTCCCAGGCTCAAGCAGTTTGCCCACTTCAGCCTCCCAAGTAGCTGGAAGTACCATGCCTGGCTAATTTTTTATTGTTTTGTAGAGACAAAGTCTTGCTATATATTGCCCAGGCTGGTCTTGAACTCCTGGCTTCAAGCAATCCTTCTGCCTCGGCCTCCCCAAAGTGCTGGGACTACATGAGCCACTATGCCTGGCCAGTTACACATTTTTAAAATAGATACCTTGCTCTTGACTATTGAGATTAAGTTTAGAATCGTCTTTGCCAACACCATGTTCTCCAGGCCACTTTAAACTTAAATATAAGAAAATGTAGAAATAATAAAGATTTACTAATTGATTGCTTCTAGGTATATTCTCTTTAATTAAGGAAGTTGGAAATTTCTGTACCTTAAACCTAGGAATAATAGATACCCTTCCTGGCCAGTAGAGGGTACTATGAAATAAATGAATGTAATTCAAATGGAAAATCTGATGCTTTAATATAGAACTTGGTAATCATGAATAACACTTTCTGGTGGTCTTTTTGCCTCCTCTCTCCTCTTTTAACCTTCTTTGTGTTTACAGTAGTGGTCCTCAGCCCTGGATGCATATAGTAATCAGCTGGGAATCTTTTGAAGAAACTGTAGTGTCAGGATCTTAATCTCATAAATTCTGGTAGGACTAGTCTGAGGTGGATCCCAGGAAGTGTATTTTTTTAAAGCTGTCCATGGTTGAGAACCTTTTATATGCCTTATTTCCTTTCTTTGCTTGCTTTGCCTTTGTGTTGGTGACACTCATTAGCCCCGGAATTGCCAGTTGCAATTCCCAGGTTGCGACCTGTGCTTCTGACCGACTGGTTGTAAATTGGTGGTCCCACTGTCCCTCTCCTTGGGTTCCATAATTTGCTAAGGCAGCTCATAGAACTCAGGGGAATACTTTACTTACATTTACCCATTTATTATAAAAGAGAGTGCAAGGGCTACAGATGAACAGCCAGATGGAAGTGATGCATAGGGCAAAGTAAGGGGGGAGGGGCTAGAAGCTTCCATGCCCTCTCCTAGCACACCACCCTCCAGACACCTCCACGTGTTCACCAACCTGAAAGTTCAGGGGTTTTGATGGAAGCCTCATCTTGTAGGTATGATCAATTATGAACTTATTCTCCAATCCCTCTCCCCTTCCTAGAGGATAAGGGTGGGTGAGTGAGGCCGCAGATTCCAAGTTTCTAGTCATGATATCACAGTCCTTGGTTAAAATGTATTAATACTAAAATGATAAAAGCATACCTAATGGAGGTACCACCTAATTTTATATTAAGCCTTTTAATATATATGAGCACAAGGGATTTGGTGGGTATTACCATCTGGAAGTGTTGAGGATTTGTTGTATAATTGAAAACTGTTTGGCACACCACAGGATGGCTCTTTGACTTAAATACAACTTTTCACTCTACAAAATGCAAATAACACTACTTTTTCGTAATTTTATCCTTTGGGTGTTATCCTTTTTTCTGGGGGACAGGGAATAGGGCGTAGTGCTTTTCTACATTTTATTACTCCTTTGTTTATTTTTTGAGATGAGATCTTGCTATGTTGCCCAGGCTGGAGTGCAGTGGGTATCTATAGCTCACCAAAGCCTTGAACTCCTGGGCTCAAGTGATCCTCTTGCCTTACCTTCCTGAGTAGCTGGGACTATAGGCATACATCACCATGTCCCCAGCTTGTTGTTTCTTCGAATGCAGACATTCAAGAATGAGAAAAACGATCTGAACAAGTACTTTTGAAAGACGGAACAATTATGTGAAATACAATCTCCCATTGGATTCTACAATTGGATAAATGTGTTTATTCAAACACATGAAATATAAGTTAAAATCAATTCATCTCTTCAAAAGTGTGGCCAAAGTCAAATTTAACCAAATTTTTTTGACTTGTTATTCCAGTAAAAATCAAAAATGCTGTAACAATTCACTGGGCTTACTTACCTCATGACTTCAAAATTGAAATTCAAGTTCTTTCATATACAAGAAATACTTCATTAAGAACCTATACTTAATGTGTTATAGATCCTTAAATATTCCTAAAGAATGAGAATATAACAGTAGATTTTTTGTTTGTTTGTTTTGTTTTGTTTTGAGATGGAGTCTCTCTGTCACCAGACTGGAGTGCAGTGTCGCGATCTCTGCTCACTGCAATCTCTCCCTCCCGGGTTCAAGCGATTCCCCTGCCTCAGCCTCCCAAGTAGCTGGGACCACAGGTGCATGCCACCACGCCTGGCTAATTTTTGTATTTTAGTAGAGACAGGGTTTCACCATTTGGCCAGAATGGTCTAGATCTCCTGACCTTGTGATCCACCCACCTCGGCCCTCCCAAAGTGCTGGGATCAGGTGTGAGCCACCGTGCCCGGCCTGTTGTTTTTTGAGAGGGAGTCTCACTGTATCGCCCAGGCTGGAGTGCAGTGTTGCAATCTTGGCTCACTGCAACCACCGCCTCCCAGGTTCAAGCGGTTCTCCTGCCTTGCCTCCCAGGTAGCTGGGTTTTTGTTTTTGTTTTCCAGGTTGAAAAAATGTAATGGACTTTAAAACTTCTTTTTTCTTCTGAGACAGAGTCTCACTCTGTTGCCCAGGCTGTAGTGGAGGCTCACTACAACCTCTACCTCCTGGGTTTAAGTGATTCTCCTACCTCAACCTCCTCAGTAGCTGGGATTACAGGCGCCTGCCACCATACCTGGCTAAATTTTGTATTTTTAGTAGAGACAGGGTTTCACCATGTTGGTCAGGCTGGTCTCGAACTCCTGACCTCATGGTCCACCCACCTCAGCCTTACAAAGAGCTGGGATTACAGGCATGAGCCCCTGCGTCAGTGGAGGATCGCATAGAATTCTGCCTTGACTTTGGCCACACTTTTGGAGAGATGAATTGATTTTAACTCAAGACTTTCACCACTTTTTAAATGTTTTCTGTTTTGTATTTTTAAGATTTCAAACTTAAAGAAAATCTGGAAGAACAATACCAAGAGCACCCATATAACCTTGATGTCTCTAATGTAATGTCTTATTTCCTCATAAGTAAGTTCAAGAGAAACAATTTTGGCAAGACATCCACAATAGTGGCGATGTGCACGTCTTACCACAGCTCATCAGGACTCACACAATGTCAGGGTGTTCCACTTGCTGTGATGCCAAGTTTGGTCACCTGGTTAATGGGTGATGGCTATCAGAGATCTTTATTGTAAAGTACAGTTTTCTTTTTGTAATCAATAGGTAGTCTGTGAAGCAATAATTTGAGACCCTGTGTATATCCTGTTCCCCAAGAACTTTTCACTGAGGTTTTAGTATCCATGGAAAATCTTTGCCGAATCATTTATAACATGGTTGTGGGGGGTCGAAAGAGGGTACAAAATTGTGACATTCTTTTTCTACTTGTTTTGGCTGACAAGTTGTAAAGCAGAGATTCCTCACGTTTCTCTTCTCCTCAAGTGTCCTTATGTACTCATGAGTTCTTAGTTAATGCTTTAGAGTCTGTTTCTACACAGTACCCTTTTGATGGCCTAATCCTAACCATTTTATTGAACAGACCTTCAATTTGAAAATGACTGATGTCAAAATGTTAAATGTAATTTTAGCATTTTTCATTAATGTTATTTCAGAGTATTGAATATAATTTGAGATATTTTGTCATTATGATCATAGACATTGTGGACAAAGAAATACCATGTTGGCATAAAGGGAACAACTGCTGACCTTAACACTACCAATGTTCTGCCAGATCCCTGCACGAGCAAGCTGAGAGTGAGATCGGGGTGGTTCTTGCTCCGTTCTGTGCAGCAGCTTTGAAGTCAGCACTAGGGCATGCAAATTTAAGAGAAGACGGAGGAAACTGATAAGGCGCAAAAGGTGGTATACATTTGTTCTTAAACTTTTTACTATGGAAAATTTTAAATATCCAGAAGTAGATAGAAAAGTACAACATAATCCCAAGTCCTCATCATCTGTCTTCAATAATAATCTTGTTTCATCTATATTTTCCACTGATTGTCCCACTCAATATTGCCTTAAAAGAAATTCTAGGTATCTCTGTGTGTAAATATTTCAGTTTATAACACTAGCATAACCATAAAGCTATTATACCTAAATTAATAATTCCTGACAAGTACCCATTGTTCAAATTTCTAATGGGCCAGTGTCATATATAAATTGTGCCAGTTGTCTAAATATATGGGTTCCACCTCCATCTCCTTTTCCGTTTTCTTGCTGGTTGTTGAAAAAACCAAGTTAACCGCTCTATAGTTTCCCATAGTCTAGATTTTACTGTCTGCCTGTTTGTGATATAGTTTAGCATGTTGCTGTCTTTCCTTAGTATTGCGTATAAACTGCTGGTTGAATCTACAAGCTTGATAAGGTTCAGGTTCATTATTTTTGAAATAGTCACTTCATAATTGGCGTGTTCTTCCATAAAAAGACACCTAAGGCCTAACTATCTCCCATTTTGTGATAGTGGTGGCCATCAACACACAATACATAGATTCGTTTATTTATTAGGCTTGCAAACTAATGAGTCTACCTGTCATTTATTTTTTATTTTTTATTTTTAGCCAAAATACTGTCTTAAAGAGAACCTTCCTATTACCTACTATTTGGTTATCCAGGGGTAGAGTTAATACAGGAAAGGCAGGGGAAATAAACTTTATTCTGTTATTTCTAGCAATTTTAAAAGTAACAAAAATTATGATTATGCAATTATATAATAAAAATTATATTATGCAGTAGTAACACATGGGTTATCCTGTAACAGTAACCAGTTAGTTTGTTTGGTATCAGTATCATGAAGGTGCATATTGTTTAATCAATGATTTTGTTTTGTATGCTTGTTTTTCACCAAGTTATAAAAGGCACAAACCAAATTATTGTTTTAGGGACTGGCTTAAGACACTCTCTCTTGCCTTAATACAACAAAAAACGCATACCTTCAGGGTTTAGTTTTGGGAAAAAGATAGGCAAGGTCAGTAACCAGATTCCATTAACCTCTATTTCACCTCCTCCTTTGTAGAATTCATTTGTCTTCTTTTGGCTATCTGGCATTCACCCTTACTTCCCAATAGCAAGATTAACACCTAATCCTTTAGAGGAATCACCTTTCTTCCCTGTGTGTGGTTGTGGAGGGAGGGTGCATGCCCCCTTCTCGTATTCTAAGAGAGCACGGTGTCTTCCCTCTCTGCTTCAGGGGCCTCCAGAGGGCAGGCATGGGAGCAAGTCCAGCCCGTTAAACTTCTGTCCTGGTACTGGGGCCCCTGAGCAACGACATGGGGAGCACAGTGAGGTGCTACGTCACCAGGACCAGCTGCATGCCCTCATGCTGTGTCATCATTGCTGTAGTTGCTGCTGCTTCTCTGTGGATGCTGTTTTGCTTCCTGGTTACTTTTCTAGCCTGCTTCTCGGCTTTCTGCTGAATCCGTGAGCCTCTGTTATGATTCCAGTCAAGCCCCTTGTGCTTAAGATAAAAGTACATTTTGTTGCTTGCAATCAGAGTCTCTGAATGAGTAATTGACATCAGACAGTTTGTGTTATAGGGCAGCAGCCCCCAACATTTTTGGCACCAGGGACCAGTTTCATGGAAGACAATTTTTCCACTGACCTGGGGGTGACGGGATTGGGTTTGTGATGAAACTGTTCCTCCTCAGATTATCAGACATTAGATCCTCATAAGGAGGGTGCAACCTAGACCCCTTGTATGTGCATTCACAGGAGGGTTCACATTCCTTTGAGAAGCTCATGCTTCCATTGGCCTAACTAGAGGCAGAGTTCAAGCATAATGCTCACCAGCTACTCACCTCCTGCTGTGCCACCCAGTTCCTAACAGGCCACAGACCAGTAGCAGCCTGCGGCCGGGGGGGTGGGGACCCCTGTTACAGGGAACAAGTCCCCAGAGAAATGTGGGAATCGGAAACTAGTTACTTGACTGAGGGGTTAGGTAGCAAATCTAGGTAGGAAATCTAGCTGCCTCTGGCAGGCAATTGCAAAATAGCTATTCTATCTGGTCACATAAAATCACAGACCCATTTTATAGCAAGGTTCTGAACAATCAAAATATCAAAAAGTCAGGATTCTGGAATGGCTGCTTCTAACATTGAGAAGTTTAAAGCAAGTGAATAGCCAGCTCAAACCCCATACCAACCTATAGCAGCCTAAACGATCTCATTTCTTGTAGGTATAATACTCAGCAAAAATCAAGATCACAGTCTTCAGAATAAGCACAGCTGTTGAAGCCACACAGATCTATTGTGTGAAAACTGGAGCATTCGTTAGGACCAGTGATAACCTGAGAATGGAATTAAGTGGAAATATGACTGAGGAAGTGGGTTCTTTACCTCAGGGGAGTCAGTTTACCAGAGAAAACCCGTTCCCCTCTTGCTAAATCCCTCTGTTTCCAAACCCATAGCTAGTGTTAAGAGTCCAGCATGCCCCCTGGAGGCCAAATCCAAAGAAAGCTAACATGACAAAATCTGTGGACTTTGCCAGTTTCTTCTATCTGTAAGAAATTCAGGGCCAGGCACAATGCCTCACACCTGTAATCTTAACACTTTGAGAGGCAGAGACTGGAGGATCACTTGAGGCCAGGAGTTTGAGACTAGCCTGGGCAGCATATTGAGACCCTATCTCTACAAAAAATTTTTATTTTTATTTTTTTGAGATTTTAATTTGAGGGGTACAGGTGGTTTTTGGTTTCATGGATGAGTTTTTCACTGGTGAATTCTGAGATTTTACTGTACCCAGCACCCAAGCATTATACACTGTATCCAATATGTTGTTGTTTATCCCTCATCCCCCTCCCAAACTCCCCCCAAGTCTCCATAGTCCATTATATTACCGTATGATTTTGCACTCTCATAGCTTAGCTCCCACTTATAAATGAGAACATACAGCATTTACTTTTCATTCCTCAGTTACTTCACTTTGAATGGGTGTCTGATTCCATCTAAATTGCTGCAAAAGACATTATTTCGTTCCTTTATATGGCTGAGTAGCATTTCATGGTGCATGTATATATACCATATTTTCTTTATCTACTCATTGGTTGATAGGTACTTAGGTTGATTGCACATGCCAGCAATTGTGAATTGGGCTTTTATAAACATGAACGTGCACGTGTCTTTTTCATATAATGACTTCTTATCCTTTGGGTAGATACCCAGTAGTGGGATTGTTGAATCGAATGGTAGTTCTGCTTTTAGTTCTTTAAAGAATCTCCATACTGTTCTCCATAGGGGTTGTACTAATTTACCTTCCCACCAGACGTGTAAAAGTGTTTCCTTTTCACCTCATTTATGCCAACATCTACTGTTTTTTGACTTTTTATTTATGGCCATTCTTGCAGGAGTAAGGTGATATCTCATTGTGTTTTTAATTTGCATTTCCCTGATGATAGTAATGTTGAGCATTTTTTCATGTTTGTTGGCTGTTTGTACATCTTCTTTTGAGAAATGTCTATTCATGTCCTTTGCCCACTTTTTGATGGGATTATTTCTTTTTTTTTTTCTTGCTGATTTGAGTTCCTTGTAGATTCTGAATATTAGTCCTATTAGTCCTTTGTCGGATACATAGTTTGTGAATATTTTCTCCCACTCTGTGAGTTGTCTGTGAATTCTGCTATTTCTTTTGCTGTGCAGAAGTTTTTTAGCTTAATTAGGTTCCATTTATTTATGTTTGTTTTTGTTGCATTTGCTTTTGGGGTCTTAGTCATGAATTCATTCCCTAAGGCAATGTCCAGAAGAGATTTTCCACTGTTATTATTTAGAATTTTTATGGTTTCAGGTCTTATCTTTAGGTCTTTGATCCATCTTGAATTGATTTTTGTATAAGGTGAGAGACAGGAATCTGGTTTCATTCTTCTACCTGTGGCTTGCTGGTTATTGCAGCATCATCTATTGAATAAGGAGTCTCTTCCTCAATTTATATTTCTGTATGCTTTGTTGAAGATCAGTTGGCTGTAGGCATTTGGCTTTATTTCTTGTTTCTCTATTCTATTGCATTGGTCAAAGTGCCTATTTTTATACCAGTACCATGATGTTTAGATAACGATAGCCTTGTAGTATTGATAGCAGCAGTGGCCCATCTAGAGCAGCTGCCCACCCGGGCTGTGGACCCGAGCATCCTTGAGCTCTGGGAGACCCAGGAAGTGCCCCCTCCCTCTGCAGGCTTGAAAGTGCCTCCTCCTGCTGCCTTGCCTCTCCCTGCTCCCAGAACCTACTCCAATTTCTGAGCAAAGTTGAGGCTGAGCCTGGGCATTGTCACAACTTGGCCAGGTGTGCACGCTCCGAGTGGCGCTGACATGACAGCCCCGTGCCACCTAGCCTCCCTCAAGACTTTGGGTGCCAACGAACATGGGAGGGAGGCCAAGGTGGTGTTGAGGGTGGCTTGGCATGGGCCTGAAGGTGGCCCTCTGCATGAACAGCCTGGGCACCATGGATGACATGATTTATGGCAGCAAGA
>PVKP010030550.1:0-27814 GCA_004027715.1 Plecturocebus donacophilus
GCCACATCGTGTTTCTGTCAACGATGGACCCCATATGCTATCGTAGTCCTGTGTGATTGTAATACTGTATTTTTGCTGTACCTTTTCTAATATGTTTAGACACACAATTACCATTGTGTTACAACTGCCTGCAGTGGTCAGCACAGTAACTTGCTATACAGGTTTGTAGGCTAGGAGCAATAGGCTACATCATATAGTCCAGGTGTTCAGTAGGCTACAGCATCCAGGTTTGTGTGAGTGCACTCTGTGATATTCACACAACGTCGAAATTGTCTAATGATTTCCCCGTTATTAGGCAACATATGGCTGTAGTTAACTTGTTCGGTGGTTGCTAAACTTAGTTCAACATTAAAATTACTAAGGGAGGCCAGGTGCAGTGGCTCACACCTATAATCCTAGCACTTTGGGAGGCCAAGGCGGACAAATTGCTTGAGGCCAGAAGTTCAAGACCAGCCTTGTGAACATGATGAAACCCCATCTCTACTAAAAATAGAAAAATTAGCTGGGCATGGTGGTGCACACCTGTAGCCCCAGTTACCTGGGAGATTGAGGCAGGAGAATATCTTGAACCGAGACGTAGAGGTTGCAGTGAGCCAAGATTGTGCCATGGCACTCCAGCCTATAAACAGAGCGAAACCCTGTCTCAAATAAAAAATATTCTTAGGGAGATTTTTTAATTTCTTTGCTTTGTTTCACATTTTAATATAGATTCCTGGACTCGCCAGGAATAAGGAGATCCTAGGTTGAGGTGGAAGTTTCCTCCCAGAAAATTGTTGGTCCCAAAGGGGAATTGATCCACCTTCTTCCCAGTGATCAGCGTTGACGAAAGGAAAACTAGAACTACTATAGCAAGAATGTAAACACTAAGAAACAGTCAACTTTCTGGTTTTTTAATGTTAAAAAGAAAAAAAAAACTCTTGAAGCCCCTGGAGTAGCCAGATAAAGATTGCCTGAGATGGAAGGGTTGGAGAGAATGGGATCGAGTGACACTTTGTGGGAGGTCATTTGTTCTGACCAGAGCAAACTACTAGGAAGGAAGCAACCTTTGATGTGATGGTATTTGAAGGCAGGGCCACTGGGAGGTAATTAGGTTTAGATGACATAATGAGGATGAGGCCCTCATGATGGGGTTAGTGCCCTTATCAAAAGAGGAAGAGACCAGAACGTACTCCCTTTCTCCATCATGTGAGGACACAGCAAGAAGGCGGCCATCTGCAAACCAGGAAGAGGGCCCTTCCTCACCAGATACCAAATTTGCAGACACCCTGATCTTTGACTTCTCAGCCTCCAGAACCATGAGAAAGAAATGTCTGTTGTTCAAGCCACCTCAGTCTATGGTACTTTGTTAGAGCAGTCTGCACTGAGTCAGACATTCAGCATTGGGAGATGGCCAGCAGGGAACTGCACAGAAGCTGACCCAGCACCTACAGTACCGGTCCCCATTCATGTGAACACAAGCTGCCCTTGTGGAAGAACCACTCTCACAGTTCTGCCTTCAGCCACCATCCAGCAAGGGCCTCCCATCCATCGCTATATCCTAGTGGCTCTATGACTGTAGATTTGCTGACTTGATTCTGAACTGCCTGATGTATAACAGATAACTCCCAATTCAACAGCCCAAATACTCACCAGCCTTCACATTTCCATCCTGAAGATGAATCATAATTCACCCAAACATTTCCCCTATTCCCAGATGTTTACATGGTTTCCAGGTTTCCATTGGTACATTTAATACTTCAATGAGCATTTTGCACATAAAACTTTTACTGCATCACTTCCAATTCCAAAATGTCTACTATTCTTTGACAAAAACCTAGTAATGGCTTTTTCTTTGAGTTCAGGATACCAAGTCTCAAGCACTATTTCCTTCTCAAAAGATACAGTTAAAATTTTTTTATGAAATTTGATACATGTTGATTTTTTAAAAATCTCTTAGCAAAGAATAAAAAAAAAAATTTTCTTAACCTAATAATAGACACCTACCAGGAACCTCAGCAAACATCTTAATGCTTCTTTCAAAAGTCAGGAATGAGATATGAGTGCTATGAGTGTCCATTCTCACTGCTTCTAAAATGCTTCTATTGGCACTTCAACACTAGAAGTCATAGAAAAGGGAAAAAAAGGAAAGAGACTGCTGCCTCTTCCGAGTTGTAGAGAAGCAAGCGTTCTCATTCACTGTTTGTATAACTTCAACCTTTAAGAATGGCAATTTGGAGATACGTGTGTCTTAAAAATGGACATATTTTCTGACCCTGCAACTCCACTTCTATACACATATCCTAAGAAAATACTTCAGGCTATGTGCAGAGATGAAACAGGATACTGTCTCCACTACTATCTACAATCAGAAACCACCTATCTAATGAGGTACTGGTTATGCGAATTCTGGCATGAACACAGGATGGAATACTAGTCACTAAAAATCATGTTGTATAAGAGTATTCACCAGAAAGACAGCTTAAACTGCCATGTTCAACATACCTTTTTGTAGATAATGGCATGTACACACATACATATACGTACTGGAAAGATCTATATCAGAATATTGATGATTCCTTATGCTGTTTGTGTTTTTCTAATTTTCTAAAACCTGTTACTTTTCTAATTAGGAAAAGAAATATATTTTAAATGCTGCCTCAAATGCTGTAGGCAGCAAAGAAAGTGGCTCAGAAACAATGTAAAGAGAGATTTTATATGGGGAAATGGCAGCAACTATATATACATCTATTCATCCAGAATTTTTAATATCATACAGCTAAACTGTATTCTTATTGTTCACTTTATTAAGACAAAAATAAATGGCAGATCTAAAGGCTGACTTTACATAAACATGCTCTCTTAGGTAAACTCTGTGCTTAATTATATTCGGGAACCAGCTATTCTGCAAATGCCAGGCAGGTCACAGGCCACCCTGCAATCCAGTGATTAGACTGGGGGAGATGGAGCTTATTGTGCTGTTTCCCTGGTTCATGTGACCAAGTGGGGGTTGGGGTTGGGGGATGAAGGAAGAAGGGAGAAAGGAATGTCACAACAGTCTTCCATACATGCACTCAGAAAATGGCACAACAGCTACAACAATGAGAATCTTTATGCATATAGCTTTGTGATCAATACAATCCTTCAGAACAACAAGAGACAAACAGTAATACAATGTCTCAAACAGTTGCAGCCCATAGGCTGACATTGCTAACTAGATCTAGATCATCTGGAGGCTTCTGTAAGAGGAACTGAGGTGCAGAGGCATCAGAATGAGTTGATTCCCGGCAAAAATTCTAAGAGGCTACAGACATTAAATCAAGAAACCACTACTTGTTAAGTACTTCTGGTGTTTGCATACAGTGTCCAATACATAGGGAAGACAGCAAGTCCATACTGGTCTTTGTACATGCTGTGTGGTAGAGGTTACTGCAGGTTTCATTTTCTAAAGTAGGCAAGGCTCAAAAATTGACCAATTCACATTGTGATTACTTGGTACAATGCATGCATGTTATTGGTACACAGAGTGCTTTAACAGGAATCTGCTGGATTTTCAAAATTCTGACAAGGCCATTTTTACCTCAGGGGACTATTATCCTTTCAGTTATTCATTCATTCAACAGATACTTATCCCAAACTGTGTGTCATCTCATCCATCCCCTTCTCAGGAAGACCAACCCTGGAAACAGGTGAGAAGAGAGCGTTCACAGGACACAGCATGTGTTGTTGATAACTAAGTTTGTAGACAGCAATGGTGCAATCCCAAGGATTTGTATAAGTATTTGTATATACCTCATTAACCATCTCCTTGAACCCAGACCATCAGAGAGCTAGTGAGCTGATTCAAGAGAGGAAAGAACAATTCTCCATTCAAGTCAGACATCCCTCAAAGGGAACCTGACTATTCTGATTAATTTGGGAAGGGGCAAAGAAAAGGATATGGGATAGAATCATTCTTATCTGTAAAGTTTAGCTAACAGAAGAAAATGGTGTCATTTCCTTAACTTTGGAAAATGCAGTGGGTCTCTGGGCCCTGAGGGTGGTATGCAAAATAAGCCCATCTCTCCACCTACACCCTTCCCAAAAAACAGGCTGTGGGTGTGGCTGCTTTTTAAGAAGCTAGATGCTAACTTCAGATGGCACAGAATTCAAGACCAAAACTGAAATAACTTATTAGTCATATTTTCTATCTTCAGTTCCTTTGCAGATAAAAATACCATGAAGAGGATAAAATAGCTTTTCTCACTGTATAGGTCATTGTTGTGTTTTCTGTTCAAAAAAAGCCCACACAACCACGTTCTCTATTTTATTATAAAAATTAGTACCTCTCATAGTAAAAGCCTGCTCTAAAATTGTAGTTTTCATTTCAGAATTAACAATCCATTCACTGAAATTAATACTGACTGCATCAACATTATTTCTGCAAGTGTCACTAAAGGTCTTCCAGAGACAAAGATGAAGGCTGAGCCTATTTCTCTAATGACAGTGGGGAGAAGGGGATTGAGTAGTGAGCCTTTTGTTCAGCCAAATGACAAGGACATGAAGCATTTTTAAAATGAACTCCCTTTACAGGGTAAGGAAGTCAGAGCTGGTTTTGTAAAATGCCATCATGGGACTCTACCATCTAGAGAGGTCCTTTGAGTCAAGAGGGAGTTGAGTGAATGGCTTCCCAGTCTTGGTTTTTACAAGCTATGTAGCCAACGCATCTGTGTACAAAGAGCATTAAACCCACCTATTGCACTGAAGGAAATGTGGCTAAGTCACCTTGAATACCGGGAGTACTGACCTTGAGTGACTGAAGTGCTACTTCACCTCTGTGTGGCTCATAGTTCCCATCTGCATAGTGGAGACAAGAGGTGCTATCCCTGACCCACTGGGTTAGAGAGAGCTAGAAAGGGCAGGAGTGAGTGAGAGGGAGCTAGAAAGCACTGGGGCCTTCTCCAGAGAAAGGCAGTGTTTAATAAAGTACTCAACAAAGGACTCCAATCAAAAAGCACAAAATTCAAGTAACAGAGTTGCAGGTGCCGTGTCCTGGCTTCTGAGCAGAGGCCCTGTGCGTCTGCAGTGGAGAGCTGGTGGGTGAGTGAGCTGCGTGGTAGGGGATGAAGGCCGGGCTCCACGTGGAGCCCATCAAGTCATCGTGCCACTGAGGATCAAAGCTCTCCTCCAGAGGAGGAAACAAACCTCAGGAAAAGCTGTGGCACAAGCAAGCTGTTCAGAGCAACTGCTTAAAGCATATCCCATGTGTGTCCTGTGCATAAGATCTTCAAGTAGGTCATCAACCGAAATTTCAACAGATGAAAGGTTTTCTTCATTTTGCAGGTAGAAATAGAAAGTTAAAGAAAGGCTATCTAGATCTTTCTCCTTTGACTTAGCGTAAGATTAAAAAAACAATTTGGAGACCGGTACCGAGGGAAAACACACAACACAATCCCCTCCGTAAAACATGAAAAGGAAAATCAGGAAGTTTTCTGTAACGAAGAAACTTACTTTCTTTTTACAGTTTCTGTCCTAGCAAGCTGGTATGTGCATGCTTGGGTATTATTAACACCCAGAGAACTGGAAGGTTTGGAGGTGCTGTCACAAGGGACCCTGAAGGCCCCCAGAAAAGGAGGATGGGAGAAGAGTTAACAGTCTAGATATACAGTCTTCTTTAAACAGCTCACAATGAAAAACTGGGAAAACTTCACACTATTAAACCACAATATTTATTTTGCCACAAGAATCCACTCCATCAGTTAGCAAGTGGATGGAAAAACAGCCCTATTCTAACTCCCATTATAAAACTTCCAGTTCCCATTCCTTATGGGCTGTTGCTCATATCTGAACCTATTCATTTTCACTGGACAAATAAAACTCTTTTAGAGCCATTCAACTGCAACCCTTATACTACTGTGAAAAGGTGAGTCCAGATACAAAGTTTTGGGGGGACATCATCGTTTCTTAGTGCCACTGCTTCCACCGCTGGGTTTGCTGAAGCTCCTGCTCATCTGAGGAAAGTGCACGGTCGGGGTTCTTTCTGTAGGGCCATATAATCCCAAGTTCCTGGCAGTGGCAGATTTCCGCAGGGGCTTGACGCTGGGAAAAGGGCTAAAGATGGGGGTTTTTGAGTTGCTGCCTTGGGGAGGTTTGCTGGTGGCTTTGTTTTCTTCAGGTGCACTTGGTGGCTCTGGGCAGTGCCGCTGGCAGGGCGGGTGCACCCTGGGCTCAGTTTCAGCTGCAGCATCCCTCTGGTTCAGTTCCAGGGCTCCCAACTTCACCTGAACCGCAGACACGTCCACGTCAGCATCTCCGAACACCGGCTCTGGAGACTGCCCCTCGATCATCCTCCCGGTGCTGCCCTCAGGGCTGCTGCCTTCTCTTCCAGCTGTCGCTGTACAACCAGAGGGGAACGCCTCTGCCACTCCCAGGCCGTTGGTCTTGCAGGCCTCGTTCTGCTCGTCTATCAGCCCTATGGTGTCCCCGCAGCCCGGATGACTCTTGGTCCTGGGCATGTTCTTTTTGTGGACTCGGATGTGAGTTCGCCAGGGGGAGTTGAGCTTTGTCTTAAGGTCTTCGTAGGGGACAGGAGACATTTTCCCTCCTGTGTGACCAGGGATGTGGATGACAGCATTCTTGGCAGCTCTGTTAGTCATTTTCATCTTCTTTCCTAAAAGAAGGTGGTTTATAACTGGAGAACTGTTTACCTGAGACGGGAGAATGCTGGTCACTGGCCCTTTGTCTGAAAGAAATGTTGAAAGGTAGTATGAAGTGTACCACAGAGAAGCACATCCATAATGGAACAGAAATCACACGGAGGTCCTCTTAGTTTCCCCACATCCCATCCCAGCTATTCCCCAGGGAGGGGCAGTCATGTGACTGAAGACAGCAGAAACTGAATTCAACCCAAGAGCCTAGAGTACCAATTCTCTCTTCTTCAAAGAGGAAGGCACCACGGGATGATGATTCAAAAAGGAGCAGGGACTCTGACCCTTCATTCTAATTAGAGCCTGGTCTCCCTAATTTTTTTTTACAGAGAACTCTTGGTGCCACACAGCAACCTCAGAGGTACTGTACCTAGAAAATCTTTGCATATTTTTAAAAAATAATACAACAAACACAGTGACCATATGGATTATCATCTATCAGCTTCTGAGAGGTGGGAAAGGAACACACTGCATATTATGAAGTGAGATGCAGCAGAATGACAGAAGTGATAAAAAGGTAATGAGAATGCAGTGAAGTCACACCTATCCAGCATCTAGCCCTAGAAATGAAAAACCACTCCTGTGTCCTCAATGGTCTTTGAAAGCCCATTGAAAACTGAAAAGCACCAAAAGCTTCATCTTTGGCTAGGTGCTGTGACTCATGCCTGTAATTCCAGCACTTTGGGAGGCCAAGGCAGGAGGATCACTTGAGGCCAGGAGTTCAAGACCAGCCTGGCCAACATGACGAAACCTTGTCTCTACTAAAAATACAAAAATTAGCCAGGTGTGGTAGCATGCACTGGTAATCTCAGCTACTTGGGAGGCTGAGGAAGGAGAATTGCTGGAACCTGGGAGGTAGAGGTTGCGGTGAACCAAAATCTTGCCACTGCATTCCAGCCTGGGTAATGGAGTGAGACGCCATCTCAAAACAAACAAAAAAGCTTTGTTCTCCTAGAAGGCACTGTTGATGGCATTACTGTCGACCTCCTGTGGCTACGACCAGGCTTCTATTTCCAATGCAGCATTCAACACACATGGTCCCAGGGATGGCAGCTGCAGATAGAAGTTGTAGGGAGAAGGCCTCCCCCTCTATGTGTGAGCTTCCTTCCTCAATGTCCATCTAATCTGGCTGAACAAACTTCCACTCTTCTCTCCTGTTGTCATTTACCACTGGTCACACCCCAATATCAACGGAAAATGTTGGTAACTGTCTCCTCTTCACCATATTCCTGCTACCTCCCTCAATTATTTGCCTGTCACTGTGACTGGCTCTCCATTACATCTCAAAGTCCCTCAACCTCCCCAGTTCCATCCTAAACCTTATCACCCAGCTCTACCTTATGTGAAAAATGTTCAATTCTAATACTTCTCGTTTTTGCTTTTCTGGCTCTCAGGCTCGCAGTCTAACTGTATGCAGTAATAAACCGCAGAGACTTCTGTCCTTGCTCCTCAGGCTCCTCATAACCCCTCATCTGTCTTCGGCTCCCTGACCCCCCTACTCTGCCAGATGCATGGCTGACCACTTAGATCACTGTCTCATAGGCATCCCTGTCTCTTTGTCACACATTCCTAGTAAAACCCCAAACCTGGATCCATAATCCACATTCTCTTTTCTGAAATTGAGCCTCTCAATTTCATGACCTCCTATTTCACTGATTCCTCAATGCCAATCTTTTCATTTCCCTTTCTCACACCTTTCAGTGACCTAACTAAATCTCCATTACTTTCTTTAACCTCGCACTTACTCCCATCCCCACCTTATTCCCAAAAAACAACTTTCCCCCAATTTCTCCAGGAAAACAAAAGCTATCAGATCTGAAAGGCCTCTACTTCCCATCCTCCCTAACCTAGGAAGCTTGTACCTCAACCACCATCCTCACCACCCTCCATTAAGTCTCAGAAGCTAAGGTCTTTTTACCTCTAGTTCAAGTTCAATCTCTCCACCTGCACTGCTAATCCTATCATATACCATCCCATTTAAAACCATGCTACTCAGACTATGGTCCCTGATATGGTTTGGCTGTGTCTCCACCCAAATCTCATATTGTAGCTCCCATAATTCCCATGTGTTATGGTAGGACCCGGTAAGAGATAACTGAATCATGGGGATGGGTCTTTCCCATGCTGTTCTCGTGATAGTGAATAAGTCTCACAAGATCTGATGGTTTTAAAAACGAGAGTTTCCCTGCACAAGTTCTCTCTCTTTGCCTGCCACCATCCATGTAAGATGTGATTTGTTCCTTTTTGCCTTCCACCATGATTGTGAGGCCTCCCCAGCCATGTGGAACTGTAAGTCCATTAAGCCTCTTATAAGTTGCCTAGTCTCAGATATGTCTTCGTTAGCAGTGTGAAAACAGACTAATACAGTCCCCAAACAGCAGCACAAGTAGTGCCTAAGGGCTTGTTAGAAATGCATAATTTCAACTCCATTCCAAACCAACTGAAACAGAGTCTATGTTTTAGCAGATCCCCAAATGATCTGCATGCACATTGAAGTTCAAAAACCAATGCTCCAGAGCTTTGCCTTTGAGCAGCAATCTCTCCCATAAAGAAAACCACATCTACCATGATCTAGAGAAGGGGTCAGCAAACTTTTCCTGTAAAGGACCAGACTGTAAAGATTTTAGCCATTATAATGTGGAAGGAGCCTCAGACAAACCTGTAAACAAATAGGCATGTCTGTGTTCCAATAAAACTCTATTTACAGGCCAGGCATGGTGGCTCACTCCTGTAATCCCAGCACTTTGGGAGGCCAAGGTAGGCAGATCACCTGAGGTCAGAAGTTCAAGACCAGCCTGGCCAACATGGTGAAACCCTTTCTCTACCAAAAATACAAATATTAGCAGGGCATGGTGGTACATGCCTGCAATCTCAGCTGCTTGGGAGGCTGAGGCTCAAAAATTGCTTGAACATGAGAGGTGGAGATTGCAGTGAGCTGAGACTGTACCACTGTACTCCAGCCTGGGTGACAGAGTAAGACTCCATCTCAAAAAAAAAAAAAAAACCTGTATTTACAAAAACAGGTAGTAAGCAGGATTTGGCCTAGAGACAACAGCTTGCTGATCACTGACTAGGGTGCAAACTACAGAGCTGATTTAGCCCCAGTGAAAATTGTTTGCCATCATCCCAAAGGCAGTGTGACACTGTAGGTGAAAAGGGACTGTGCACAGAATCAGAACACCTGTGTTCTAGCCCTGGTCTGACCACTCACTATAGCTATATAACCCTGGACAATTGCTAAGCCTTCCTGAATCACCATTTCCTCACCACTTGGAAGAAGATGAGACTATCTGTCCTTGCCTTCCTCACAGATTTGTTTTAAGGACAAAATGAGGAAATGTATGTGTCAATGTTTTGGAAACTTAAAGTGAAATTGTTCATTTATTTTGTGATTGGTTTCTTAACAGTTCAGGATAAAGTGAGAATTGTCAGGAAGTCAACTATTCTTCTCTGATAAATGGAAGGTAAATTCAGTTTTTGTGCAAGATCAGTCACATGCCCACATGCCTCTTAAAAAACGTGTCAAATTTATATTTCAGTTAATTCTGGACAGGCATCATTTCATTAGGATATTCACTTCAAGCAAGAAAAAAACAGCTCCCAAATCAGCATATATTAAACAATAAAGCAGATTTTCACTGGGATTTTTGGAATTAAAAAGAAAAAAGCTTGACAATCCTTGGAAAAGAGCATTTCCAATTCCATTATAATTATGTTCTTCTTAGTATACTCCCAAGATACTTGCCATCAGCAAGGCACAGGCTTTTTAAAGTTCCTCTCCCCCCCCAACCCACCCCATTTTCTCTGATCACAACATCTGTTATAATATCACCTAGATGACTAGTATATAGCTTAATTCACTAGTGCACAGATGACTAAATTCTAAATTCAAATGCATAAAATGTATGGGGCATTAGCTCTAAAATTTCTCCAGTCCAAGGATTGCATGGCTTTGCAACATTCTAATCATTTGTAAACCCTTCTCTACAAGCACACAGAGTAGAGACGTGTTTAATACCATCAACTGCCTGGTCCTTGGGGCCTAAAAAGAACCTGTAGTCTTTTTCTTCTTTAGAGCCTGATAAAACAAAATTTAAAATGAGATGCTAAATATGCTATTATCTCATGCCAGCTGTGTTGACGGATACTGAGCCACAGTTAGCAATTCCAGGTCCTTCCTATATTATTTATTCTTCATTTTACAAGTTGAGATAGAGTTGAAATTGACTCAATTGAAGAATCACATTACCTGCCCTGATGTACACCTGATGAACCTGCTGCTGTTGCTTCTTTTTAATTCGAGAGTACTGCCGCTTCAGTGCATTGATATCTGTGGTCATGCGTTCCATCATCATACTGTTAAAAGCTGCATGGTATTCACTTCGACAGGAATTGATTGCTCCTGGACTCAGCTCTGCAATGTTATTAGATCTCAGACTCTGCTCCTCATTTGGCTCTGCACTCGAGGGATGAGACATAAAGAGATGGTCAGTGGAGGGGAACCAGACTAAACAGAAATTGACTACACTAGAACCCAGTGCAGTATCTTAACCTCCATGAAGTTCTAAACCACAGGAAAAAAATGCATACTAGAGTTTGCCTGTGCATATTTTGATTTGCTCCTGAAAATACTTCTGCATTTTCTTATTAACCTAGCTGTGGGTCTGCAATGAGCTATGTGGGTTCAGTGTTAGATTTTTTTACCAGTTTGTTAACTATATAGACATAACATCAACTGCTTACAGATACAAATCACTGCCATTTTCTAAGATTCCGCCAGAAAGATATAACTCCTAATTTCTAAAATCATTGCACAGATTTCCACACAACTGTATGAGGATTTATATGGGATTGATGGTTGGTAGAGTTTAGACAGTCATTAAAAGTGCATTTTTCTTACATTAAAAGTAGTTATACAATTTATAAAATTATCAAGACTTCAGAGCACTGTATCACTAGAATGAATGCTTTGTTCATTTAATAAACATTTGTTGTTCACTTTGTTGTTATGTCTGATGTGATGTCTGCTCCTATGATACCTACAACAAGCAGATTCATCTCTTAAATAAAATTGAGATGACCTCCAAGAAAGAGAAACAACACTGGGCCGGGGTAACCCACAGACCACACAGGCCAAAGCGGGAGAGAACAAGCTTCTCCAGCGCAATTTGTAAAACTGACATGGGGGCCAAATTTAAAAAAGACAGATGCCAACTCTCCTAACATCTGCTGAGAGTGTTATTCAGACAAAGGCTAAATATCTCATAAACTTACTTCTTCATTTTTTTTTACTGTAATCATTTCTGTAAGGAGAATAAAACTAAAAGAGAAACTGCTAATCAGAGCAAAATCAACAAGAAAGACTCATGATGAAATTTAGGAGAAATTCATCATGTCATCCTAAAGCACAAAAATGCACAGAAAGAAAAACAGAGAAGAAAAATGGAATATAGACCCAGCCTACAGAAATGCAAATTCAAAAACTTTATCATTAAAATATATATTGATCCCAGAGGGGAACATCACACACTGGGGCCTGGGGGGTCGGGGGCTAGGGGAGGGATAGCAGAGGGTGGGGGGATTGGGGAGGGATAGCATTAGGAGAAATACCTAATGTAGATGATGGGGTGATGGATGCAGCAAACCACCACCATGGCATGTGTATACCTATGTAACAAACCTGCACAATCTGTACACGTACCCCAGAACTTAAAGTATTAAAAAAATATATTGATCCTATGGCTAGAAATCAAAAGCTGAAACTCGTGCAATAAGAAAGGGGGTGGAAGGCATTGCAGAAATCAAGAAGACTCTTGTTGGGTTCCGATTTTTAAAAGTCATTTAAAAAGATGAGAGAAGAGCACATACCAAGGACATACTCACAAAACAGTACGAGCCCAGCCATTAAAGAAGTTAAAACTCAAAACAAACTGAGACTTATGGGAAATACTCCAAAAGATCACAACCAAAAGTTAGAATTAGTAGCAGCTACTGCCACTGCTCCTACCTTCCAAACAAGAACTTGAAAAATTAAAAGACAGCCCCATGACTTCAAGAAAGCAACATAAAGTGAGCAGATGGCAAAGAGAACACAGAGGTGCCTGACATCTATTCTGTTTCCGTCCTCTTTCAGCATGTTTCTAACCTCTTTGAACAAGGAGAATGATCTTCAAACTAGAAGAGGTAGAATAAATATTCTAAAGGAAAAGCTGCCACCCAAGACAAGAAAGAACATAGAGGACCATAAACTTTAAAACAGTACATAACATTGATAATACCCAGACTACAGGAAGTCTATTCTGTATAGAAAAAAATGAAATAAAACATGGCATGTGATTCAGAGGACCACATTTTAAGAGGAACATTACCAAATTACAGGATATCTAGAGGTAAATTAACAGAATATTAGGAAGTCCAAAAAGGCCAGGCGTGGTAGTTCATGCCTCTAATCCCAGTACTTTGGGAGGCCAAGGTGGGTGGATCACCTGAGGTCAGGAGTTCAAGACCAGCCTGGCCAATGTAGTGGAACCCCGTCTCTACTAAAAATACAAAATTATACAAGTGTGGTGGTGCACGCCTGTAATTCCATCCACTTGGGAGGCTGAGACAGGAGAATCGCTTGAACCAAGGAAGTGGAGCTTGCAGTGAGCTGAGACGGCACCATTGCACTCCAGCCTGGGCAACAAGAGTGAAAGTCCATCTCAAAAAAAAGAAAGAGAGGTCCAGAAGTCACAGCTTAAGAGACATGCTTAAAGAAATTCTGAACTTTGGCCTTTGAGAAAGCTTTGGAGGACATGATAGCTGTTCTCAAAAATTTGAAGAGATGTCAGGTAGAGGAAGGCATAAGTAGACTTGTTCTGTTTTTTTCAAAGGGAAGAATCCTCTTTTCCAGCTGGAACAATGGAACATTTCAAAGAGAAGAAAAAGAAGGTTCTTGCTGTGCAAGAAACCCTTAAGAAAAAGCAAAGGAATTTTGCAGAGCTGAAGATCAAGCACCTGAGAAAGAAGTTTGCCCAAAAGATGCTTCTAAAGACAAGGAGGAATCTTATCTATGAAAAAGCTAAACACAGTCACGAGGAATACAGGCAAATGGACAGAACTGAGATTGGAATGGCTAGGATGGCAAAAAAAGCTTACAACTTCTATGTTCTTACAGAACGCAAACTGGCATTTTCCCTAAGGATCAAAGGTATCAATGGTGTGAGCCCAAAGGTCTGAAAGGTGTTGGAGCTTCTTTCCCTTTGCCAGATCTTCAAGGGAACCTTTGTTAAGCTCAAGAAGGCTTGAATTAACATAGTGAGGATTGGAGAACCATACATTGCATGGGTGTACCCAAACCTAATGTAAGTAAATCTACAAGTGTCGTTATAGCAAAATCATTAAGAAGCAAATTGCCATTATAGATAACACTTTGCTCAATCTCTTGGTAAATATGACATCGTCTGCATGGAGGAACTGATTCATGAGATATATACTGTTGGAAAAGGCTTCAAAGAAGCCAGTAACTTCCTGTGACAACTTCCTATGACCCTTCAAATTATTCTCTTTACAAGGTGGAAAGAAGAAAAAGCCTTTCTGTTTTGAAGAAGGTAGAGATGCTGGCAATGGAGAAGAGAAGAGCTACAGCCTTATTAGAAGGATGAACTCAGGGGTCCACCATGATTATTTTTGTAATCTGGTTAGCTAATAAACAGCAATGCCTTCAAATAGAAAAAAAAACAAAGAGAAGAACTATTAGTAGAATGGGTAGGTGGAAATTGTCTCTTTGTAACTAGAAACCATGGACTAAGGGGAAGAATCTAGCAAAGTGTCTTTTGAAATAATGAGTTTCTTGTCACTCAAGAAATTCAAGTAGAGGTGACCATAGTGTTTTGATTTAAAGCCTAATCCTATTGGAAGAGAAGTCAATCTGGAATAAAGTAAATTAAACTCAGATGGAATATATTAAGCATCTAGTATATGCCAGGCTCTGTGCTAAGGAACTTAGCATACAAGGTTGAATCCAATGAATGGGAGCAAAAGTCACCACAGAGTAAAAGAAATGTGTATTATGCATGTAACATATAATACAGAGATAACTCTTTAAGCTATAAAAAGATAAAGTAACAGAGGAGATATTTTTAGTAACAACATTTTTTTTGGACGGAGTTTTACTCTGTCGCCCAGGCTGGAGTACAGTGGCGCAATCTCAGCTCACTGCAACCTCCGCTTCTCAGGTTCAAGTGATTCTCTTGCCTCAGCTTCCCAAGCAGCTGGGACTGCAGGCAAGCGCCACCATGCCAAGCTAACTTTTGTATTTTTAGTAGAGAAGGGGTTTCACCATATTGGCCAGGCTGGTCTCGAACTCCTGACCTCATGATCCACCTGCCTCGGCCTCCCCAAAGTGCTGGGTTTACAGGCATGAGCCACGGCACCCAGCCTAGTAATGACTTTTTAATGTTGGTTTTTTTTTTTTTTTCGGTAGAGACAGAGTCTCCCCTATATTGCTCAGGCTGGTCTCGAACACCTGTCTTCAAATGATCCTCCTGTCTCAGCCTCCTAAAGTGCTGGGCTTATAGGCATGACCCATCACGCCTAGCCTAATAAAGACTTTGAATAGTTGTAACCAGTTCAGAAAATTACTGAGGCATCTATAAGACACAATAATATTACCCCTATTATAGTAAACCAATACATCATGATACCCAAATCAAGAGCCATCTCTTTACCTTTAATCTGTTTTTGGTACTTCTGCAGTTCAGGAGCCAAGAACCCACTGAAAGGTCCAAGACATCCCACTGCATTAACAACAGCATCCTCATCATCTGGGTCATTCTCTTCATCACTGTCTCTGACCTTACTATGGCGTCTTGGAAAACATAAGAGACAAAAAAGAAATACACAAAGAAAACCATGGTATTTTAAAACATAATAAAGTTACATGGCTTAAATACCATAAATATAATTAACATAGAATTATATATAATTAACACAATGAAACCCCATCTCTACTAAAAATATACAAAAATTAGCTGGGCGTGGTGGTGCGCACCTGTAATTCCAGCTACTCAGGAGGCTGAGGCTGGAGAATTGCTTGAACCCAGGAAGCAGAGGTTGCAGTGAGCTGAGATTGCACCACTGCATTCCAGCCTGGGTGACGACAGAGCAAGACTCCATCTCAAAAGAAACAAAATTATATATAATTACATGATTTATAAGAAGTTTCCCTCCCATCTCTGTCCAACTTCTGCCCATTGAAACTAGTAACCATGGTCACCTGTGGGAATCTCCCACCTAATTCCCACAGGTGACCATTGTTACTGGTTCTTATGTATTCTTCGGTTTCTCTGTGCACAGATAAGCAAATATGACTACATGCTTTTATTTTTCTCTTCTTCTCACATAACTATTAGCATACTATAATATGCTCTTCTGCATCTTGCCTTTATTCATATAAGAAATATTTACAGGCTGGGCACAGTGGCTCAAGCCTATAATCTCAGCACTTTGGGAGGCCAAGGCGGGAAGACTGCTTGAGCCCAAGAGTTCAAGACCAGCCTGGGTAACATAGTGAGACTGTCTCTACAAGAAATTTAAAAATTATCCAGGCATGGTGGTGCGTGGCAGTGGTCCCAGCTGCTTAGGAGACTGAGATGGGAAAATCACTTGAACCTGGAAGGTTAAGGCTGCAGTATGCCATGATCATACCACTGCAATCTAGCCTGGGTGACAGAGCAAGGTTTAGAAAAAAACAAAGAAAATAAACCTTTCCATATTCATACACAGAGCTTCCTCTTATTACAGCTGTACTGGTTGTACACAGCCCATAGCGTGAAACCAAGCTGCTTATGGTGTACACTTGAGTGGTTTCCAATATTATACTATTATAAACTCCTGGGCTCAAGCAATCCTCCTACCTTAGCCTCCCGAGTAGCTAGGACTACAGATTGCACTACTATACCCAGCTAATTTTTGCATTTTTTGTAGAGACAGGGTCTTGCTATGTTGCCCAGGCTGGTTTTGAATTCCTGGCCTCAAGTGATCCTCCTGCTTCAGCTTCCCAAAGTGCTAGCATTACAGGCATGAGCCACCACATCCAGCTTGGATGGCCATTTTCTTACCGATTCCTAGGAGCTTTATATATTAGCAGTATCAGTCCCTATTTTGTATAGTAAGTTAAAAGTAGCCTTCCACAGATATTTTTGAGTCCCTTATAGAGGTTTGGTTTGGTTTGGGCCATCCAGAAAATTATATTTAAAGTACTTAAATTTTTTTCCTTTTTTTTATTTTGAGTCAGTTATTAAGGCCTTCCCAATTCCAAAGAACTAAAGGAATTCTTCCACATTTTCTTATGCTAATTTTATTATTTCATTGTTTCTTCATCCATACAAAATTTATCCTGGCATATAGTATGAGGTTTGACTCTCAGTTTTTTTCCAAATTAGTTCTCATTAGCCCATCACCATTTACTAAATAGTATAACTTTCTACCATAGATTCAATATGCATATTTTTCATATGATAAACTCTTGTATATAGAGTTGTCAATTTCTGGTCTTCACAGTTTTTAAATTGGCTCATCTGTGTATTTGTATACAGGTTCCACACTATTTTAACTATTGAGATTTTTAATACTTGGTATCATAAGTTGTGGGGTCGCTAAAGATCTCTTCAGTTTATGTTCCAAATTCCTCTGGAAAGTACAGTTTTAAAAATCTCTCTTGAGTTTAAGTCAAAACCATTTGGAAAGGGATATTCAGATTCTAAGTTTCAAATTAACAGATTTCTGGGGCTTCATAAATATTAACTTACAATAACAAATTAATATATAATTTTCCATCATGAAAACAACAAGGAATTTAAAAACCTTACCCAGAACCTGAGGTGGGTTTAACTGTGGCTGGGAACGGTGTAATGTTGTAGGTATATTTTTCCCTCAACTCTGCCAATTGTGGGAAAGGGAACGGAGCCATGGAATAAACAGTCTGAAAAACAAAAGCAAAAATGCCAAGTCTGAAACAGTAGCCTTCACTGACTCTTATCAATCCTGGAAAGACATTAAAGTTTCATGAAGTCGAGTGTGAAGAGGGAGATACTGCTCCTTATACAGCAGGTGGAGAGATTCCACTTCAACAACCGCTTTCAAGATAGACAAAAGAAGATAATTAAACCAAACCCTGTGAGCTGTCAAATCAACCCAGCTGCAGCTGGGCATTCCAACTGGTAAACAAGGGTGGGCAATCACGGGCAGTCTGATTTCCTCCTGTTATTCAATAAATGGATTAATGCAAAAATCCACAGCTTCCTATCTCTTCTGAATCAAAGAACTCACAAATCTTCCTATGTAGTGCTTACTTTTCATAGCTCTGATGATTTTTAAACACTTAATGTCAGGTCCGCCTTCTGGATAAAATTAAGTCTAGTGGATGATCTTGTGATTGACTACAAGTTTTCTCCAAAAATACCACCTTTTAAAATGTGTGTGGATGAGTTCTAGGTGAAAACTGTTAAGTGTTATTTTTAAAGGAAAAAAAAAGACAAGAAAAAAGTGACAGGGTGTAAAGTCTAGGCTGTTAAAAATCTATAAATGAAAAGGGAAAAACACCTGTGCTTCCACCAGAATTTCAAAATTATGTATCATTCTATCAGCAATAGAAAAGTAATTTTGTTTTATTTTTATTAAAATTTAATAGCTCCAAACATGTTTCTTCAATCCGGGTTCTTATTCACCAGAAAATACATATTAATCACATGTTCATTTCTCCCAGGAAGCCAAAGAAATATCCTGATAATGCTTTCCTAGGAAAATGTTTTAAAATAGTATTTTTTATTTCAGCAGGACTGCTTTTATGAAGACTTAGAAGATGTCTAATTGGGCGTGTAGCAAAACAAAGGCTATAAAAGGAGTTTGGTTGTAATGCTCTTTCATTTTATAGCTCAATGCCACCATCATGACAGTCCCCTGCAATTTTTATTCTAAGAACCTATACATCTGACTGTCCCCAGATGTCATGGTACCCCTTTATACTTTACTGTACCAGTCCAAGATTCCAAACAAGTGTTGCCTAAATTCCTTCTCTTCAATTCTCCATGCTTATTGTGCAAAGCCACACAGCTGAAGGGACTGCAAACATAATCTCTAAGCTGTCTTATCACAGACACTACAGACTTGATTATATCCAAAAGGCTGAGAAGGAGTACAGGTTTACTAACAATAAACTGCCCCAAGGAAAGAAGCAGAAGGCAACTTGTGGCTCTCACTAGCCTGGAGTGTGAAATTAAACCAGTTCTCCACCTCTTCTGGGCTTCCTTTTCCTCATTCAAAAAATAAAGTGTGTGAAACTCAGGATTGTGGTTACCTCTGAAGAGGAGATGGGGATAAGATCAGGGAGACACATATGAGTGTGTTTTCCCATGGTTGTTAATTTTTATTTCTTAAGTTAGGTGGGGGGGTATGTAAATTTCACTGTACTATTCTTAATACATTCCGTATGCCCAAAATACTTCATATAATTTTATTAATAATGTAGTCAGAAGCACTCTCTCATTATTTGATCTCACAAAGGTATCCAACAGTTACCTCGCTGCCACTGCAGAATTCTTCCCCTCTTGCCCTTATGGTCAGGTCTTAGCTCCACATACCCTTTTGAGGGAATGCAAGAGATGTGAAATCCTCTCCTCAGCAGCCAGTCGGAAGCACAGCACCTTCTCTAGGGGGCTGGATAGGAACTGCATCAGCCTAACTATCTGACCATCACACACTAAATGTGATCCCACAGTTGGGCCAACAATCAATTCTCGTTCATGTGATTTTTTTTCTCCCCAACAGCTTAGAAATGTGTTCAGACATTTAAGAAACCCATGTCCTTTGGATTCAACTTTAAAAGATGAGATATTTGATGCTAAGAATGTCAAAATTCCTTACAGGTGAAATAAGATGTCTTATTAAAGACAGTAAGTAGGATGATGAGCTAAAGATTCACCTGTGTTTCATTTTGCCAATTTTGTAACAAGATATCAGTAAACTCCCTCATCCAGACTTGTGAAGGAAGTTCACAAGAAAGGAACATGGAAGTACATCCTCTCCCTACTTCACCCTGCCCTGTCCCAGGACTGAGGGTCTAGGCTCTGAGCAAGATCCCTCAGGGGCCGCTGAGCTAAAAACACCTGACCAAAAGAAAATTAACTCCATTGAGCTTTCATCTCTACTTCAAGTCTTCCTCTGTCATTAATTTTTAGTTAGTCCATCAAAGAAGAAATCAGTATTCCTGAAACAAGGTTTTTTATAGTAGTTCTTCCCAAATATTCACTCACTTATTTGAAGGCCTCGTGTCTGAAGGCATGTTTATTTCAGGAGCATAAGCATCCCTGGCACACCGACATAGCACTTATGGTGCCCAAAACCTTTAGGCTTCCACCTTGATAAGTCAGAGACTTATAACAGATTACAAGAAAGATATCTGATTAATCATCTTAGAGCCAAAATATGGTACAGTAATAGAATCACAGGGTTAAAAAAGAATCCAAACGTGTTCCACCTCCCTCCCAAGCAGGAGTCCCTTCTAGAGCATCCCTAACAGATGGCCACAAAGACACAGCTTAAGCACTTTCAGTTATGGGCACACAGTATTTTGCAGGACAGGCAGTTTCAATTTAATTAATCAAACATGATCCTTGTATTGAACAAGCATTTACTCCCTTGTAATTTCCACCCCATCACTGACGGAAAAAAGTGAACAAAGTGGGTGCAAAGGAAAGTTCTGCCTCTCAGTACGTAAGATCTCCCACCAGACAACAGGAAATCAGTCACAAACGCTTTTGGTTAGGTTTCCCAACCACCTACAAACCCTAATAATAGCATCTAACTAACTTTTCTCTACACTGCCCTCAAGGAATTTACAAGATGCAATGTCAAAAGTCCTACTGATATCCAGGTACATTATTTAATCAGAATTCTCCCAATTTCTTTAACACTATCAATAAAAAAAAATTAAACAAACATGAAAACGACCATGACTAGTAAGAAAACAGTGATCTACAAGGGGGGAAAACCCAGCATATTATTTTCAGTATGGCACTTAGAACTGAAAGAAAAGGGAAAGACTGAAAGGAGAGAATGCTTTCATCTCTTCAGCTCAAAAATAAAGACCTTACATTCAGCCCACAATTTTCATCTTGTGCTATTTCAGGTTTGCTGACAGTACTACATGTTTTTCTTTAAAGAATGAATATAGAAAAGAGAGTGGCTTGAAATGACATTCACCATTTCTCTCCCGAACATTCTATGATGTCAAGGAAAATTAACAAGTCTATTTACTATCTGAACTACCAACATATACTTAAATAGACATTTATATTTAGGCACTGCTGAAAACACATTATATTTTGTAATTACTGATATGCTTTACAAGAAACAGGAAAACATGAGTTGCACAAAATTAGGCTTAGTTCATCTTCACGCAGATGTTTTCCTCGACAGGAGAGATGCTACTAAAATGGAATCCCATCAATCAATCCACAGCCCACAATTCTCCCTCTAGGATTCTTCTGCTTTAAGCAGCTTCAAGAAGTGGTCCCTTCTCCTGATACCTAAGACTGGAAATTCCTAGAGAACAAAGATGGCATCCAACACATCTATTCCTTCTGGCAATGTTTAAACTGTAAGTGAAAGGAGATGTTACCTTATTCTTCTAAAGAGGATTTCGGCTTTTAGAAAGACATCTTTTGAATAGGTGGAAGCAGTGTGTTGGATGGGAGGAAAAGCATTCGGCTAGAAGTCGGGGACCCACGTGCAGTTTTGGGTCTTCCACTAGACAACATGAGAAACCGGCAACTTGCTCACACTCCAGCTCATAGTTTCCTCTCTCTAAAGTGACAGAATTGGCTTAGTTGATCTTTAAGTTTCTTTTAAGCCAGTGTTTCTCTAAGTGTTGTCTGAAAGCCACCTGTATCAGAACCACCCATGGGCTAAATATCTGCATTTTCATACACTCCTGGGATGTTTCTTATACAGTCCAGTTTGAAAACCACAACTTTGGCTGGGCGCAGTAGCTCACACCTGTAATCCCAGCACTTTGGGAGGCCGAGGAGGGCAGATCACAAGGTCAGGAGTTCGAGACCAGCCTGGACAACATAGTGAAACCCTGTCTCTACTAAAAATACAAAAAATTAGCCAGGCATGGTGGCGGACGCCTTTAATCCTAGCTACTTGGGAGGCTGAGGCAGGAGATCGCTTGAACCAGGGAGGTGGAGGTTGCAGCAAGCCGAGATCACACCACTGCACTCCAGCCTGGGCGAGAGTTTGAGACTCCATCTCAAAAAAAGAAAAAAAAGAAAACCACAACCTCAAGATCTAACATTCATGATTCTGTGTATTCACTGAGTAAACAGTTATCTTCTTCGTACTAGGCTAGATGTTCCTGAAGCCCCTAACATTAAGGAACTTGCCACTTAAAGGAAAAAAAATTAATATACTTGAAAATCAGAGCAGGTGCCATGGCTCATGCCTGTAATCCCAATACTGTGGGAGGCTCAGGCAGGCCACACCTGAGGCCCAGGAGTTCAAGACCAGTGTGGGCAACATGGCGAAACTCCATCTCTAAAAAACATTTTTAAAAAGTTAGCCAAGCATGGTGACATGGATCTGTAATCCCAGCTACTTGCAGGGCTGAGGAGTGAGAACTGCTTGAACCCAGTTAAAAATCAGCCTGGGCAACACAGTGAAACCCCATCCCTGTAAAAAATTTAAAAATTAGCCCAGCCTGGTAGCATATAACTATAGTTCCAGCTACTCAGGGGAGCTGAGGTGGGAGAATTGCTTGAGCCCAGGAAGTCAAGGCTGCAGTGAGCCATGTTCACGCCACTGCACTCCAGTCTGCGTGACAAAGTGAGACCCTGTCTCAAAAAACAAAATAAAAAAAATAAGAATCTTTAGTATTGGATAGTACTGGAGGAGTACAGAGGAGCCATCATCCATGAGTGCTGGGATAACAGAGGCTGTGGGAGTGGGAGAGAGAAGAGAATGAGCGGCATCCAGGTGGGCAAATAGGATTTTTAAAGATGGGCCATCAGAGGGACCACAAGCCCTGTCACAGGAATGAGCATGATCTACAGAGGCCTGGGTGGGAACAGAGCTATGATCAGTGCCATAGAGTCAGTCTGTGAAATAGTGGGAACAGCTTTGGATAGGTCAGGAACGGGGCAGTCAAAGTACACCTCTAAAGCAACCTATCTGAAAATGAACCCCTTCTCCTCCCCTCAGAAACTTACCCTCTTCCTTCTAAGCCAGGAGATTATGGGTTGCCCTTTCTCCTCTATTACTTTTGCTTCCATCCCTGTATCCCTTTTCCATCACCAAGTCCAGTCAATTTCACCTTGTAAGTATTGTCACTGTTCGATTCTGTTTCCACCCTTCACTCCTCCTTGCAGGCCTTCCTGCTGTCAGATTGTCCCTTTGAAATCCATCCTTCACAGAGTTGCCCATGGAGTTGACTTAAAACACAACTCAAACCACTTTCCTCCTCTCCTTAAAATCTTTCGGGTCCACAGCTCTTCTATTCCCCTTTCCAAAGGGTCCACAGAAGCCCTAAAACTCCAGCAAGTAGACTCTCAATTACTGAATTACTGACCTGAAACATCAAGTCCGAGCACCTTACAAGGCACTGGGGTCTTCCATGAGCCAGTCCCTGAATTCCAGCCTTCTGGCAGTCCCCCTCACACTCATGCAGTATATTATCAATAGGCCTTGACAACACATGCTGCTCTCTCAAACACGAATTGCCTTTCTGCTCTGCAACAGAGCCTTCAACACACACACACATACACATACACACCCTCATACATATGTGCACCCCTCCCCTCCTCATACACAAACAGAGCCTAGCCAACTCCTATTCTTCTGTAAAGGTAAAATCAGACATGAATTCCCTCAAGGAAGCCTTTCCTGACTTCTCCTCCAACTCACTCCCTTCCCACACTGCTCTAGGAGACTGTAGGCTCCTGATGACAGAGCCCATGTTTTTCTCTGTGTCCCTGCACCTGGCACATTACCTGACATTTAGAGGTCCTCGATAAATATTTGGAGAAGTTAATATGGAGTATAGAAAATGAGGCTGAAGCATTTTATTTACTGTAGTTAGTGACAAGGAGGTGCTGAAGGACTTCGTGTAGAGCAAGGAAATGACGAAAGCAATAAGCATGGATCATTACTCTGGCAGCAAAATACCAGGCTCCTATTCCAGGCCCTAGCTCCCAGATGACATCTCTAGCCACACCCTGGACCAAAAAGGAACCCAATGCCTCAAAGGGAAGGAGCCAGCAACTGGCAGGATTCATCACCTGCTGACTAAAGAGCCCCTGGACCCTGAATAACCAGCAATATCCAGGGAATATTCCATGGGCCCTGAGCTCTGAGACATGCTGGCTTCAGGGGAGACCCAGCATATTCCCAGCTGTGGTGGCTATGGTGAAAGGCTCATTCTGTATTAGAGCAGAGGGAATCTAGAAAGACAGCCATAATCTACAAGTTGGGTTTAATTCAACATTTATTGAAAAAGAAAAGGCAGAAAACTAACCATGAATTCTCAATAAATGTTTGTTTAATGAATTAATCCATTTGGTGGCAATGGAGGGGGCAGGCAAGATGGCAGAATAGAAGCCTACACCATTCATGCCCTCTGCAGCAACACCAAATTTTAACAACTATCTGTATACAGAGAAGCACCGTAACAAGAACCAAAAATTAGGTGAATAATCACAGTATCTGGTTTGAACTTCATATCATGGAAAGAGGCATTGAGAAGGGAAGGAGAGACGGTCTCGAGTTGCAGATGCCACCCCTCTCCAATCCCCTGGCTGTGGCCATAAGACATGGAGAAAGAGTCTGTGCACTTGGGGATGGGAGAGTGCAGTGACTGGGGGACTTTACATTGAACTCAGCGCTGCTCTGTCACAGTGGAGAGCAAAGTCGTGTTGGGCTCAGCCAGCGTTCACACACAGCGGGAACATTTGAACCAGACCGAGCCAGGGGGAATTGCCCATCTCAACTATTGGAACTGTCATCCCAGGCCAAAGTGTTCTGGGATCCTAGGTAAACTTGAATAGCAGTCTAGGACACAAGGACTGCAATTCCTAGGCAACTCCCAGTGCTAGGCTGGGCTTCGAGCCAGTGAACTAGGGTGGCACATAACCTAGGGAGGCACAAGCTGGTATGGATATGGGAGGGCTTGCACCATCCCTCCCCCAACCCTGGGCAGTGCAGCTCATAGCAACGAAAGTGACTCCTTCCTTCTGCTTAAGGAGAAGAGAATGAAGAGTAAAGAGGACTTTGTCTTACATCTTGGATACCAGCTCAGCCACAGCAGGATGGGCAACAGGCAGAGTAGCAGAGTCATGAGGCCCCTATTCCAGGCCCTAGCTCCCAGATGACATTTCTAGCCACACCCTGGGCCAAAAGAGAACCCACTGCCTTAAAGAGAAGGATGCAACACTTGCAGGATTCATCACTTGCTGACTAAAAGTCCTTGGACCCTGAATAACAACCAGCAATATCCAGGGAGTATGCCATGGACCCTGAGCACTGAGACATGCTGGTTTCAGGGGAGACCCAGCATATTCCCAGCTGCGGTGGCTATGGTGAAAGGCTCATTCTGTTTGAGAAAAGCAGAGAGAAAAGTAAAGGGGAGTTTGTCTTGCACCCTAGGTACCAACTCAGCCACAGGAGGGTAGAGCAACAGTAGGCTCTTGGGGTAGACTCTTGGACAGTATTTCTGGACCTGCCCTGGGCCAGGGGAGCCCACGGCCCTCAAGCGTGAGTCCCAAGCCTGGCAGCATTCACCATAAGTTAATGGAAGAGCCCTTGGGCTGTAAGCAAACACTGATGGTGGCCCAGCAGAACCCCCTATGGACCAGTGGTGGTGGTGGCCACAGGTAGAGGCTCATCTGCCTGTGGGAAGGGGAGGGAAGAGCAGGAAAAGCTTTGTATTGTAGTTTCAGTGCCAGCTTGGCTGCAGTAGAACTGAACATCAGGTAAACTGCTAAGATTTTAAACTCCAATCCTGGGATCACAGACAACATCTCTAGACACACCTGGGGCCTGGGGGGAACTCACTGACCCGAAGGGAAGGCCCAGTGATGAGCCAACTTCAGGTCTGACACAGCACAGTCTCAGTGGTAGTGGCCACAGGGGTGTTTGCATCATCACACCCCTAGTTTCAGAGGGCTCAGCACAGAGACACTCCATATGTTTCAGATAAATTAAAGGAAAAGAATAAGAGTCTCTGCCTGGTAATCCAGAGAATTCTTCCATATCTTCTCAAAGACCACGGAAGTGGCACCTCTACAAGTCTGCAAAAAAAAAAAAAAAGACCCCACAGCATTACTGGGCTTGGGGCCCAAGTCCCTTCGAAGACCTGGTGATAATTTGGATATTTATTCCCATCCAAATCTCATGTTGAATTATAATCTCCAATGTTGGAAGTGGGGCCTGATGGGAGGTGTTTGGATCTTGAAGGCAGATCCCTCATGAATGGCTTGGGCTATTCCCTTGGTGATAAGTGAACTCTTGCTCTGAGTTCACATAGGATCTGATTTAAAAGTGTGTGGCAGCTCCCCCGATTTAACTCACTCTTTCTCTCTCCTGCTCTGGCCATATGACATGTCTGTTCCCTCTCTACCTTTTGTCATGATTAAAAGCTCCCTGGGCCTTCACAGAAGCCAAGTAGGTGCCAGGGTCATGCTGCTTATACAGCCTGCAGAACCATGAGCCATTTAAACCTCTTTTCTTTATAAATTATCCAGTCTCAAGTATTCCTTTGTAGCAATGCAAGAATGGCCTAACACCTGGAAAGCCTTCCCAAGAAGAACAGGCACAAACAAGTTCAGATTGTGAAGACTAATACCTAACTCTTCGATGTCCAGACACCAGAAAACATCTACAAGCATCAACATCATCTAGAAAAACATGGCCTCACCAAATGAACTAAATAAAGCAGCAGGGACCAATCCTGGAGAAACAGAGATAGATGACCTTTCAGACAAAGAATTCAAAATAGCTGTTTTGAGGAAACTCAAATAAATTCAAGATAACATAGAGAAGGAATTCAGAATTCTATCATTTAAATTTAACAAAGACACTAAAATAATTAAGCAGAAATTGTGGACCTGAAAAATGCAATTGACACATTGAACAAGGCATCAGAGTCTCTCAATAGCAGAACTGATCAAGTAGAAGAAAGAATTAGTGAGCTTTAAAGACAGGCTATGTGAAAATAAAAAGAATAAAAGATAATGAAACATGCCTACAGAACCTAGAACACAGCCTTAAATGGGCAAATCTAAGAGTTATTGGCCTTAAAGAGGATATAGAGAAAGAAATAGGGAGAGAGTGCTTATTCAAAGAGACGATATCAAAGAACTTCCCAAACCTAGAGAAGTAAATCAACAGTCAAGTACAAGAAGGTTATAAAACACCAACAGATTTAACCCAAAAAAGACTACCTCAAGTCATTTTACAATCCAACTTCCAAAGGTCAAGGATAAAGGATCCTAAAAGCAGTAAGAGAAAAATAAATAACTTACAATGGAGCTCCAATATGTCTGCAACAGACTTCTCAGTGGAAGCCTTACAGGCCAGGAAAAAGCAGCATAACCAGAAGAGAGTGGCATGACATATTTAAAGTGCCAAAAGAAAAACAAACTTCTACCCTAAAATAGTATATCCAGCAAAAATATCTTTTAAGCACTAAGGAAGAAAAAAGACCTTCCCAGACAAACATAAGCTGAGGGATTTCATCAACACTAGACCTGTCCTATAAGAAATGCTAAAGAGAGTGCTTCAATCTGAAAGAAAACGATGTTAATGAGCAAGAAGCAAGCATATGAGGGTAAAAAACTCACTGGTAATAGTAAGCACACAGAAAAACACAAGTTTAGGATAACACTGTAACTGTGGTGTGTAAACTTCTCTTGACTTAAGTAGAAAGACTAAATGATGAACCAATAAAAATAACTAGAACAACTTTTTAAGGCATAAACAGTACATAAAGAGAAACAACATAAAGTTAAAAAGCAGGGGGACAAAGTTAAAGTATAGAGTTTGCATTACTTTTCATTTTGTGTGTTTGTTTACAGTCAGTGTTAAGCTGTCATCAGTTCAAAATAATAGGTTTAAGATAG